>PVKC010015279.1:0-21492 GCA_004027635.1 Crocidura indochinensis
AAAAAAAATGGAGATAATTATACTCTTTCCTAGGGTTGGGTTAATGGAGAAAAAGATTCACTGAGATAGTGCCTATAAAGCCTTTATAGTATCATAAGAGGAATATTAAGTGTTGGTGATTTATTGGTATTCTCAAGCACTGCTGCTCTTACAAAGTTTTAGAAGATAGTTTTTTCCAGCTTTTCAAAGGTCTTTAAATACATTCAATAAAATAGATTCTTTTTCCAGGAATATATGCTAAAAACATCATAAAAGATGCCTAAAGACACTTTAACTATAGAAATGTCTACCTCACTGCTGATTCCAATAGAAGAAAATCTGGATGTTCTTAAATAGGAATTAATATAAAAAATCACGGTACTTCCACGAATTTACTCTTCAAAATGGATGACAAAGGGGAATGTTTACTGACAAAAATATGGAAGGGAATTTGGAAGGTATAGAAATCCAGCTGTAAATTAAGAGCACTGATTATTTTATAACTATAGATAGATTAATTGATAATGATGCATGGTCGTGTTTTTGTATTTATTGTTTTGTACTTGTTTTCTTCTTATGACCACATGCATTTAAATGGTTTTAAATACTGAGCATATTTCTAGTGATCTAAGCATTTTGAAATTTTACTTTACTTGTTACAAAGGAAACCATAGATTCTTCTAATTCCTGTCAACCTCCTAGTTCTCTGGATGTGACTGCTAAGTGATATATTTCGTTTTCAATTTTCATTGAGGCCAAAATTTATAACCCTCTTAAAACAGTGTCAGGCATGCAATGTTCCAACTTTAGCCCCACCACCAAAGTATCAGAGTCCCTCCACCAATGTCTCAGGGTCCCTCCCAGCCCTTATCCATCCCACTCTATGGCAGAATTCTTTTCTATAGGCTAGTGCTAAGGATCTGCTGCAATTGGCCAATTGTTATTCTCCTATTTCGTTTCTTTATATCCCACATATGAGAGATAAGAGTGCATCTTCCCCTCTCCCTCTGACTGACTCCACATGATTCCCTCCTGTTTTATCCATGTAGTAGCAAATTGCAAGATCCTATCTTTTCTTACAATCAAAGTATTGTGCATATGCCAGTTTCTTTGTCCACTCATCTATTCTTGGGCACTTATGTTATTTCCAAATCTTTCCTTCTGTGAACAGCACTACAATGAACATATTGCAAATATTTCAATACAGTGCTTTATGGTCTGTAGATATGTAAAGGCAGCCTGGCAACTCTGTCAACAAAGAAGATGCCAGTTCTGTTGTCAGGGATCCCCAGTTGCCAGCATGGCTCACCTCTGGGTTCTATAAAAGCCCCAGTGCTGTCCATGCCTCCTGGTAAATAGGCTTCTTGCCCATGAAAAGGATAATTCCACCCCTGCTATTCCCAGCAATTGGGTGATATGGGGTTTATTTGCTGAGCCACATCTACCAGCTTTTGTCTTCTTGAGTGAGGAGGTTCAGGGCAGTTTTCCTGAACTTTGCTTATTTTTGTACCTCTAAAAATGGGTGTGGGCTCACTGTCACTTGTGCCCTTGACTACCACCTGACTACATGAGCCTACTCTGCTAGGTAGCTGCAGTCCCTGCTCCCTCTAGCACCCTTCATCCAGTGCACTAAATGTGCATCATGCCTTTATTTTTCACCCCTGCCCCACTCCTGGAAGGGATGGACAGACCAATCTGATCAGTTATAGGACAAGTTTCAACACTATGATACTAGGCTTCCTGTTGCCTTGTATAAATAGTCTATGAAAAGTGCAAGAGAGGACCAGGAAGCAGGCTGTGCCCATGGTTGTGCAAAGCAGAGGGCAATGCTGTCTGTAGAGTGAAAAGTTCTGGTGAAAGATTAAAGTTAGGTCTTTGACTGTGGGGTTCAAAAACCACTAGTTTTAGAACTGGTTTAATTGGGGCCCGGGAGATAGCATGGAGGTAAGGCATTTGCCTTTCATGCAAAAGGTCATCGGTTCGAATCCCGGTGCCCCATATAGTCCCCCGTGCCTGCCAGGAGCAATTTCTGAGCATGGAGCCAGTAGTAACCCCTGAGCACTGCCGGGTGTGACCCAAAAACCAAAAAAAAAAAAAAAAAAGAACTGGTTTAAGCCTGCAATTCACCAATTCACCTCACAACTCCCTTCATATTCTAATTTGTAAAAATAGGAAAGGATACCTACCAGCTTCCTCCCTACCACAGGCAGATGTAAAGATTGAAGGAGACAATGGATATCAAAGAGAGACTTTGCAAATTACAGAGGTGCTTTTGAGGCCTTCAAGAGCCCTCCCCTAACATTTACCTCCATATACACCTAGAAATCAAGAATCCCTGGCCCTGATTAAAAGGTTCCTGATAGAATCTCTTAAGGGGAAGTAACACATCTTAGTGGGGGCCAGATTCCCCTTTCTGAATGAAACCACAGCAATCCAGCACCCACCCTCCAACAATAAAAGCCCAGCTCCACAATTTAAGCTTATCAAACTGCCAAGCCACCAAAATTTGTCTCAGATCTATAGATCCTGGATGGCATGACACCTCAAAATTTCACAGTAGTGTCAACCCAGTAGTATCAGAGGAAATCTGATGGGAAAGTTACATAGAAATCTATGAAGCTCAAAGAGCCTAAACAGTAACAGAGAAGGCTCAACTAGCACCAACCACTGTTCAGTAAATCCTTAGACACTCACTTTAGTAACAGCATGGAGAGATATAGCAATTATTTCAAATTGACCCCTGTTGGTCTACGTTTTGATAATCACATTTACCTTTGTGTTAAAACAACATTATGAAGTAAATTTGTTTGTGTCTGTAAGGGTGCAACCTAAGGTGGTGGGTAGGATATTGGGGACACTATTGAAAAGAAAATCACACTGGTTGTGAAATTGGGTCTGAACATTTAATGACTAAAATAACTATATTATGAACTACTTAGTAAATCATGGTGTTATAACAAAAAAATTTTTTTAAAGAAATATACCTTAAAATAAAACAATCAGGGGCCAGCGAGGTGGCACTAGAGATAAGGTGTCTGCCTTACAAGCCCTAGCCAAGGAAAGATCGAGACCACAGTTCGATCCCTCGGCATCACATATGATCCCCCCAAGCCAGGGGCAATTTCTGAGCGCTTAGCCAGGAGTAACCCCTGAGCATCAAACAGGTGTGGTCTGAAAAACCAAAAAAATAAAATAAAATAAAATAAAATAAAATAAAAATAAAACAATCAGAGCCAGAGCATTAGTACGGTGGTAAGGCATTTGCCTTGCACATGGCTTACCCAGGACAGAACTGGGTTCAATCTCCGGCATCCCAAGGCAGGAGTGATTTCTGAGCTCATAGCCAGGAGTAACCCCTGAGCAGCACCAACTGTGGCCCCCCCCCAAAAAAACAAAACAAAACAAAATAAAATAAAGCAATCGGGCTGGAGAGATAGCACAGCAGTAAGGCGTTTGCCTTAGACACAGAAGGACGGTGGTTTGTATCCCGGCATCACATATTGTCCCCCGAGCCTGCCAGGAGCAATTTCTGAGCATAGAGCCAGGAGTAACCCCTGAGCGCTGCAATCCTGAAATGAAGCATTTCTTTTTTTTTGGGGGGGTGGTTTGGGTCACACCCGGCAGTGCTCAGGGGTTACTCCTGGCTCCATGCTCAGAAATTGCTCCTGGCAGGCACGGGGGACCATATGGGGCACCAGGATTCGAACCGATGACCTTTTGCATGAAAGGCAAACGCCTTACCTCCATGCTATCTCCCGGGCCCCAGAAATGAAGCATTTCAACCGAAGCTCTATAAAATAAAACCAGTGGTGGAAAACTGAAAAATTAATATCCTAACTCTAATAGCAGTTAATTTGGATTTTCTGCATGTATTCATTCAATTCAAACTTACAAACTATTTTTGTAAGCATGTGCTAAGCCTATGAGGGCTACAAAGCTTAACACAGGGTCAGCTCTCTGGAGCTCACTGTCCAAGAGCTATATTCTTGCAGGTTCATTCACATGTACTTAAGCATAAGTACAGGCCACAATGATATTTCTGTAGGTTTATTTTATTTCACACTTTACAATGTCTCAATCAAACTATAGTGTCTACTTCCTCATCCTTAGAGCCAAAGGGGATACCTTGGGACTAGTTTAATGAGTAGACCCAGCAGAACTCCTTCTTAGAACTGCCCATCATCTAAGACTAGGTTATAAGAAACAGCTTTTCCTTTTTTTCTGGTCCTTCACTATGGGTTGGGAGTGATGATGTTATGCAGTGAGGAAGGCAGAATTAGTTCCTGAATAGAGTTCAAGGACAAATTTATATGTAAAGGAACTGAGGTCCCCCACCTCAAGCCAGCCTCCACTAGAGACTTGGGCATGAATAAACATACTTTCAGTTTTCTAGCTGACTCTAGGCACAGCACTGTGGAACCAAGGACTCTGTGAATGTTTAAGTGAACACAAGAAAACATTATCTTAGACTACCATGTTTTAAAGAAATGCGTTGCTCTGCTATAACAGCAACTTCTTAGTGTCCTGCATGGACCCTTGGGAGACCTACTCTTAAATCATAGCCCTGCCTTTCGCAGCCGAGGGATGCTTACTAACTTACTCTATGTCTTGCTTATAGAGTGACTTATAATCCTGTCTACGTCTAACTCATTTGTCTTCTCTATAAAATAGAAATGTTATTCATCTAACTCACCAATATGCTTTGAAAAATAAATGCCAGAATGGACAAAACAGTTAGTCTGGCTGTCAGTTTCACCATAGAGAAACTACAGTGAGCTGGCTGAATGTTGGATTATCAAACATCATCGAAAGAGCCAAGGTGAACAAAATCTTGACATAACTATAAATGAGCTCAGTGAGAGCTAAAAGGTCTGGTGTGCATGGTCTTGGGTTTGTGAGGTCCCTAAAGTTAATCTTTAGCATCATGTGACTCTCCGAGCACTCATTACCCACTCGGTAGAACCTGGTGGTGTCCAGCACCACTGGTATCAAGCATTGAACTATCTGACCCAAGAGCCCCTGAGCATCTCTTAGTATATATAACCTCTCCCCAAAGGAAAATTCTAGACAGAAGAATGAGAGTCAGGCTTCCAACTGGACCCTAAAAGTGATATCTCAGGAGCCACTTTCACTGAGAACAGGACTGGATAAACTTGCCTGACAACCTGCCCACCCCACCCCACCCCAGCCCTGCAGTCTCTGATCTACAACTAGTTAACAGCCATCTGGAATTTTTGCTTTGTTCTTGAAACAATTCTGACCTGAGGGAGGGGCAGAGCAATTTATGTGCCCCAGATCCTGCTCACTTTTTATCCACCCCACTTCAACCCCACCTCTGAAACTGCAGAAACATTTCTGGTTGCCTAGAGAAAGCCTGGAGACTCCACAAATCATTGATGTCCTGCTAGCTCTGTGCTGTGTCCCACTTTCAGCCTCTGCCTGCTTTCCACATGTGTGGAAGGAATTTGATTTTCCCCCAGTAGAACTTAGCATTGCCTAGAGGACTGGTTGTGTCTGTCTGTCTAAACTCCACAAACAGCCTAACCATACTACTACCATAATTACCACCACCACTATACTACCATCACCACAACTATCATCATTATTACTACCATCACTACCACTGCCTCAATTTACCACTACAATTACTACCACCTCCACCACTATTATTATAGTATCTCTACTACGGCTGCTACTAACCAACTACCATTCATTTAGCTCCCACTTCAATCACCTCCTCATTCTCTCAAGTAAACCTCCACAATTCTTCCAGGTGGGAGCCACTGTTTCACTTAGGCTGAGAATGTGAAGGCCACTCAAGAAATCAATCACTAGCCACAGACATCAATACACTGAGGCTCCAGAATTCCTAACATTTGCTTATTCTAAACTCTATACAGGTTACTTTATATCGGCCAAGAGGCATGGACCCATCCCATAGCTTTTAGCTATATGGATTCACCCCTGTGTCTCCACCCATCCTTCTGGGCTAGAGTCTTTTGCTGAGATCTAACAGACACACAGACCTCCTGCAGCCACCAAAACAACCCTGAGGTCATGCGGGTACTTGAAGTAGATGAGTTACAGGTGATTGAGAGATGAGCTGAGATAAGGGCAATGCTGGTATCTGAGGAATGTAGATAAAAGGCCCTCCAGGCAGATTGCCCCACCCAGGTTTTCCTGGGCTGCCAATCCAGAGATTCTCAAACTACAAATTTGGCTCTTGCCTCAAAACCACCTTCACCAGGAGTGAAGAATGAAAGTGTCCCTAACTTTTCAGATAGTCCTTCTCACTAATGATCACAGCAACTGTTAAACTACCAAAAACTCCCCTGTCCCTAGTATGTCAAGCTGAAAGGAAATAAGGAACTTATGTTAACTAGATAAAGGCAACAGGCTTAGAACTCAGTTAATATTTGAATAAATGTATAGAAGACAAGTTGAACTGCAAGTTCCATGAAGATTCCTGTGAAGTCTACTTTGCCTGTCCCCAAAGGGTCCCCAAGCCTAGCATTATCCTTGAAATAAATTCTTTAGGGTGGGGATTAATGAACTGAGTCACAGGGGAAGTAGACTGAAGGGACAGGTGACTGAGATCCTGGGAGAAAAACTTGGCAGATCAAAGGACAGATTTGCTGTGGAGGGTGGAGCAAAGAGAAATAGACTTGGAGGTTCCCCATGTCCTGGAGCTTGGGACACCGGAAGACTCATGATGCTCTGGCAAAGCAGATTATGGAAGAATGGGGGCGATGATAACTGGAAGGGATAATTCCAGGGAGTGAAGAAATGTGGACAAGAAGGGAAGAAGGCATGCTGAGCTCAAGGAATTGGAAGATAGGAGCTGGCTAGACAGGTGTCACCCTTTGGATAGGCATCATCAGAGACTATAATGGAGGCTGGTAAAGGAGGGGAAGGCAGAGGAGGAAGTTCCTGCTACAGTGGGGTTGTAGTGTTCAGGTGCCTGGCAAATTGGACAAAGAGTTAAGCCATCTGCAGCTAGTGGAAGGATTTGCTAAGTGAGGAGGGTCATGATGATGCATTTGTGGGCAATCCCAGAGTCACAGATATTTTTTTTTCTTTAAAAATTTTTTGAGGGGCCCGGGAGATAGCATGGAGGTAAGGCATTTGCCTTTCATGCAAAAAGTCGTCAGTTCGAATCCCAGTGCCCCATATGGTCCCCCGTGCCTGCCAGGAGCAATTTCTGAGCATGGAGCCAGGAGTAACCCCTGAGCACTGCCGGGTGTGACCCAAACAAAACAAACAAAAAAATTAATTGAGGGGGGCCTGTGCTAGCCTAGGACAGACCGCAGTTCGATCCCCCCGTTTTCCATATGGTCCCCCAAGCCAGGAGCGACTTCTGAGCACATAGCCAGGATTAACCCCTGGCCTCATTGGGTGTGGCTCAAAAACAAAAAAAAAAAAATTAATTGAGGGAGATAGAGCAATAGTACAGCACGTAGGGCATTTGCCTTACATCAATTGAGCCAGGTTCAATTCTCAGCATCCCATATGGTCTCTTGAGCACCACTAGGAGTGATCCCTAATTATAGAATCAAATGTAAGCCCTGAGCACATCTGATAATGCTCAAAAAACAAACCCTCCCCTCAAATTAAGAGGGGTGAAAAAAACAGCATAGTGATAAAGGCATGGACCTTGCACATAACAGGCCCTAATTTGCTCTCCAGAGCTGCATATGGTCACCAGAGCATCACCAGAAGTGATACCTGATCACAGAGCCAAGAGTAAACTCTGAGCACAGCTGGGTGTGCCACCCCCAAAATTAATTGGGTTGACAATCCCTACCATCATATATATGCCTCCATTCCCCACCTTCAGCACTGCCAAAAAATGATTCCTGGCATAGTGCTAGAAGTGAGCTCTGCATATCACCAGGTATAGTCCAAAAGCCTAAAAAATTATTTTTATTAAAAATAATTTAATAACCTGAATGTGGTCTAAGTGAAAGAAAACCTGTATTTCTTCCATGAAGTTCTAAATTCAATCTCTAGCATCTCTGTCTCCACCACAGCCCATAAATAAACATGTGAAACTGGGAATGCAGATTAGGGGGTACACAAAGAATTTTTCTAGGCTGATTTCCCAATCACTCAAGAATCCTGTTCGCCAAGCATGCAATTGTGAGACCATATTCTCAAAAAATTTGGGAACCCATCTGGAAGATATGTAGTGAAAAGGGCTAGGGAAGGAAGGGGAGCATTTTCTTCCCTTGCCAGGTTGGGCCGGAACTGAGGAGTTTCCACTCACAGCACGGTTTTCCCTGGACAGGCTCCCCTCCCCGCTATGGCTGCCATCCTGGAGATGCTTTTCCTGGGGTGGCAAGTGCACTGTCAACACAAATCAGATCTGCGTGCCAAGTCCTTGGATGGGCAGGACTATTGAAGCACAAAGAAAGCCCCAAATGAGCAACTTAGAGTTCCTGCAAGAGGAGGCTGGTAAGAACACGTCCTCCCCCCCCCTCCCACCAGGCCTGTTAATTGTGTGGGGGAACCTCGATAAATTCTATCGAAAACAGAGAAACAACTTGTCTGTGTTTATTAAAGAAACAGCACATGGCACTATGCCAAAAGGAATAAGCTTCACTGTAATCAGTGTATTTATTTCACTGGAAAAAAAGGGCCTGTCTGGGCTCCTTTTTAAGCCTGATAAACTCATTATGCTGAGTTTTAGCCGCCGTAGAAGGAAGGCTTTTCTATAAGTTAATTTATTTTAGTAAATGATTATTCTATTTGGCTAAGGGAGTGCATGCCTTTATAATTTAATAATTGGGATGGTTAGTGCATGTGATTAATAGAAATCATAAACTGACAACTGAGAATCTAATAAACAAGGTTGGTGAGGAGTTGGGAATGTCCCCTAGTCTACCTCTTTTCTCCTCTGCTAGTTACAATTAGAACTTTGGTCTTTGGAAGAGTTTGTCTTTTCTACCTGAGACCAGTTCATTTTTGTTGTTTGTTTGGTTTAGTTTTCGGCCACACCCAAGTTTCTTGGGGGTTTAGTCCTGGCTCTGAACTCAAAGAGCATATGGGATGCCAGAGATCGAACCCAGGACAGCTGTGTACAAGGCAAGTGTCTTCCCTGTTGTACAATCTCTCCATTCCCCTGAGACCCAATATTAGCACATGGCCTTTTTTATCTTTGGAGCTTTGAGTCTGGTTGAGAGAGGTGAGGAAAAGAAGTTGAAAGAACAAAGAAAGTACAGAAAGGCAGAGAGATAAAAAGAAGGCAGAGGGCCCGGAAAGATGGCACAGTGGCGTTTGTCTTGCAAGCAGTCGATCCAGGACCAAAGGTGGTTGATTCGAATCTTGGTGTCCCATATGGTCCCCCGTGCTGCCAGGAGCTATTTCTGAGCAGACAGCCAGGAGTAACACCCCCCCCCAAAAAAACCAAACCAAAACAAACAAACAAAAAAACAAACAAAAAAAGAGGCAGAAACTTGAGAGCCTGATTTTTTCCTGCGGTACCCATTGGAGCCCCAATCTGATTTTTCAAATCTGATCAGTTGAGAATAGAGATAGTGCAGTGAGCAATGTGCTTGCCATGCAAGCAGTTAAAATGTGTAGAGTCCCCTTTCCTTCTCCCACTAAACCCCTGCCAGGAGTGATCCTTGAATGGTTGGTATAAGCCATGAGCAGTCAAGTGTGGCCCCCAAACCAAACCAAATAGAACAAGTTCATCAGGGGCCAGAATGATAGCACAGCAGTAGGGCATTTGCCTTGCAAGCGGCCAACTCGGGACTGACCTGCGTTCGATCCCTGGCATACCATATGGAGCCTTCCAGGAGCAATTTCTGAGTGTAGAGCCAGGAGTAACCCATGAGTACCACCATCTGGTATGACCTCAAAACAAAACAAAAACAAAACAAAACAAACAAACAAAAAAAGAAAATTAAGAACAGTGCAGTGGCTTTTCTAGAGCTAAACTGTACATTATTCTTCTTTGAAATATGTTCTTTTCTGTGATTGGAGTATCTAAAATGTTTTCTGATATTACAGTGGTTGGTCCTAACTTCCTCTATCTTTTCACTTGGAAAGGTAAATAGCTAGAAATTTTTTCTACCTTCTTCCACTAAGATTTCTTTTTTTTCATATTTTATTTACAAATGTCCCAGTTTGGGAAACCCCAAAGTCTAGGAACTTTATAGAGTCCCTTTAACCTCGAGAGTAAAGACATCTTAGGAACAGACCTCCAAATCTGAATTTCCTAAGTGGCTTTTTTTGTTTAATAAAGTGGTAAGGCTGATTAACCTATATATAAATCCAGCAATTCAAAAATATTAATTGAGCACTGACCACGTGACAAGCACTATTTTTAGCAGAGATGATAAAGACACTGGTGTGTTTTAGTAAATAATCTATCAATCCACTGGAAAGAGTACTATTATTCCTTAAACTGAGGGGATTTACTCTGTGGAACTCAGATAATGACCACAGCGGTCATTTCTGAGTAAGCGCCAGTATCTATTTGCTGATTCCATGAGTCAAACTGGAACTGTTTATGGTTGTCATGAGATCAGAGATGTAAAATTATTTTTGACATTTGTGATCATTGTTGCTGCCAATGCCTTTTTTTTTTTTAACCAAGAAACAGACTGTTAGGGAACAGTCATGGTCAACTGGGAAGCACTAGTGAGCCATGTAAACAGATGTCTACATGCTGGAAACCCATCACCCTAACCTGGACTGGACTGCTAACATCTTGATTATACTCCCACCCCACCACCCCACACACACACCTCTGACCTTTATAACTGTCATTGTGACTCAATGCCCAGTCTCTGGTGATCCTGACTTTGTTCACCCCTAAACACCCTCATCTGCTCTGGGTGTTCACACTCAGCCTTAGGGTGCATCTCACACTGCCCCCACCCAGAATCTGTTGACCATATTAAGATATATTGTTTTGGATAGAGGGTGTAGGACAGGAATGCCTCCTGGGAAAAAAAATGCTCCTCCTCTCTAAAAGGCAACCAGAGGATTGAATAATCTCTAGGTAGGCTACTGGGAGTTCAGTCACTGCTGTTTCCTTGACAATGATACACTGAGAAGTTGCAGCGAGATCAATGCTACCAAGTGCCTTCATTCATTCATTCATTCATTTATTCATTCATTCATTCATTCAGTAAAGACATTAAGTTGTGTGCACTGAACCCATTTATTAGATTCTCAGTAGTCACTTATGATTACTACTAATCACACTTAATATTCCTCCCAATTAATAAATTAAATGTCCCCAGTTTCTCCTCCCCACCTTGAATCCTAGCTTGCCTCCTTTACAAGCACCATTTTTTCTTTTAGCTTTTGGGCTACCCTTGCAGTACTCAGGGCAGAGGGCTCACACCTGAAGGGATTCAGGGAACCACATAGGATGCCAGGAATTGAATTCAGGTCAGTCTTGTTTAAGGCAAGTGTCCTGCCCTCTGCACTATTTCTATGGCTCCTTAAATTTTAAAATAAAATCAAATCAATGTCTGGTTTCCATCATTCAGGCAAGTGTTTGTGGGCTGGGCATATCATGATATCCATTTTGGCCCCAATTTCTTTATCTTTAAGCTAAATATAATATCCTGGGTCTGTCCAGCTCAACAAGCTACTGCTGGGCTGAGGACAGAGTTCAGTAGTAGAGTATGTGCCATGCCTATGTGTAAGGCTCTGAGTTATAGCTCTGGCATTGCAAAAACTCGATGTTATTTCTGAAACTAAATGCAGTGGTAGCTCTGAACTAAAAAGCATCAAGGATCCACAATGTGGGACTTTAGGAGGTCTGAGTTCTTTATTCTAAACCCCAAAATGTGCAAGTTTAGGATAAAGAAGTATATTAACCAACATCACCTGGTAACCCCTAACTGCTATAAGAGTCCTTAATTGTATGTTTGATCTCTGAAAGCAAGGTCACAGACCTGGTCCTGCCCCCTTTTGTGGTTGTTAATTTGTCAAGTGAGACATCATTTCCCTCATAAATTAGCCAGGCTGTCAGGAGGGCAGGGTGCCAATGAAATGAAGCCTTGGCTTCAGCAGGGTTGGAAGTGTTTTCAAACTCTTTATATGTTCTTGTATGAAATATAGGTTTGATTTTCTTTGTAAGTACTTAGTTAAATGAAATTTGATGTCAGAGGAGAGGGCAACTTCAGTTCAGATGGAAATTTTAACATATAGCAGATGCTTAGGTTCAGTGTAAGCTCTAAACAAGGAGAGGGGGGCATAGTTGTTTGTGTTTGTGTGAATATAGAGTCTGATACATTTGGGGTTCCCTAGCACTTTGTAGTGAGGTTTGGCTGAGCAAGTGGCATTCATCCCACTGTGCTTTTTCAGTATACTTGCAAGTCATAATTCATTTGAGGGATGACGTTCAGATTTGGCTCTAAGTACTCAGTACATTGGCACAGCAGCTTACTCACACTCAGAGAGGAAGTATCCACCCCCTGATTCATTCATCTTCATATTCATTCGTCTATCCAGCATGTATTAGCCTCATACCATGTAAAGGCCTCTCCCTGATGCTGAGGAAATGAAGATCAGTTGTAGTTTCTGATCTCAAAACCCTGACCAGCAGCCTACAGAGAAATAGATCACAGCATAGCAAATCAAGAGCTACAGTCCAGGCCTATCCTATTTAGGACAAGACTAAAGAATCAGTGCATGCTGGGAAAATATCATGGAAAAAGTGGCTTTGGTCCAAACTGCAGAAGATGAAAAGTCCATCAATTGTGCCACATGACACTGCCTTTTTTTTTTTTTTTTTGGTTGGGTCACACTTGGCAGCACTCAGAAGTTACTCCTAGCTCTATACTCACAAATCACTCCTGGCAGGCTTGGGGGACCAGGTGGGATGCCGGGATTCGAACCACCATCCTTCTGCATGCAAGGCAAACGCTCTATCTCCATGTTATCTCTCCAGCCTCTACATGACACTCTTTATTTTCTAGATGGTATGTTTATTTCTGTACAAGTCTGTCTATAATGGGCTACTAGCACATCAGCACAGTAACTCAGGTACCTTATATTATGTTCTGTTAAATCCTCGGCTTCTTGAATAATGGATGGCTCATGTCTATTAATTGAATGACAAAAGGAGATAGTCCTATCAAAGAGCTCAACAGCTTCAATATGCTCATGAAGAATCACCAAATTAAGACAGAGATCACTCTGAACAAGAAGACTGAAAGGAGGTAAAGTGATATGCATGATACTCATCGCATAACAATATATTAACCACAGTGCCTAAAAGGAAGGAAGAGAGACAGAGACAGAGAAAGAGAGAAGAACAGTATCTACAGGCAGGAGGGAGGTTGGAGGGCAGGAGGAAAACTGCATTGGTGATGGGAAATGTGGCTTGGATGTTGGAACATTGTATAACTGAAACTCAATCATAAACAACTTTTTAACTGTGTATTTTATGGTGATTCAATTAAAACTTATTAATTAAAAAGAAGATAGACACAATATTGATACATTATTCCCAATCTTAAAGATTTTAAGAGAATATTATATATATATATTTATATATATAAAGAGTACAGAGCCAAGAGTAAGGCCTGAGGATTGCCAGGTATAGGCTCCTATGAAAATAAAAATAGCATTTTTTATAATATAAGATCCTACTACTTATTTGTGTATATATTTACATCCTACTCTTACCTTCCTTCTGTTACAATAATCAGGGGTCATGCATGCTTGGTTGTGGTACTTGCTGGGGATCACATATGAAATTGCAATACTCCAACATGGAACTGCAATGCTCACTGAGGATAGCACATCTTTTTTCTGGTACTTGTACATACCTGACTGTAGAGGGAAACTTCTGTGGTTATGGGGACTCCATGGGGATTACAGATAGTCAAACTGCCAGGATCACAGTTGGCACATATAGGACATACAAAGAATCCATTGAAGCCTTGTGTTTGTAAGGTAGGAGTTTAGCCACTGAGTCATAACCCAGTGCCCAGATTTTATTTGTTTTTTTAGGCCACACCCAGTGGTGTTCAAGAACTACTCTCAGTTTTGTGCTAGAGAGACCATATAGTGCTATCGATCAAATCCAGATTCGCTGCATGTAAAACATGTGTTCAGTGCATTGAGCTCTCCCTCTCTCCAGCCCAGGGGCTGTATGTTTTAAAAGGGTTCGGTGCCCCCTACCCTATGTCATTCCCTCCTATACTCACCTTCAGCACCAAATTTACCTGGAAAGAGATAAAGACTGAAAACAGTCGAGGGGGGAAAAGGATTAACCAGATAGCAAGAAAGAGAGAAGCAAACAAGAAACCATGATGTCATGTGTACCTCTTCCTTACCTGACCAGCTTGGGCTCTCAGACCACCTCAGGTGGCAACTTCAGTTGCTGGGATCGCCAGGCCATCTCAGAGACCTGCCACTTAGGAGGTGGAAAAAGAAAGTTTATTTCAGATTCTTTGGGTTCATGATGAGGTCTTATAAAAGCCAGAAAGCAGATTGCAATTTCAGGACCATATGAATGTGACCCATAAAGTCACATTTGACCATACCTAGGATTACAGAGTATGAAGTACTGCTGACTGTGAGCTTGATTTTCTTGGGATGAGAAGGAAGGAAAAGAGGTAACTGTTCTCCCAGGAGAGACCAGTTACTGTTGGCTACCACTTCAGCACTTGGCCACCCAGGACACAAAGAAAGGAGTAACTGATCTAAATGTCCAAAGTGCTGGCAGTTCCCCTATGAAAGCTCATTTGCTAAGGCTTTAGGAAAGACATCAGTGAGAAGGAGCACCAAGAAGGAAAAAGGAGAGAGGATGGGAGATGTGTGCTACTGAGTCCACAAAGATGAAACAAAGAATCTCGAGTCAGAAAGCAAGGTTGTGTAGACAGTGACAGCAAGAACAGCAACATTTAGAAACAGTAAAGTACTAAGGACCTATGTCAAGATGAACTGATAGATTTCACTGATGGATTTGAAGATACTTTTACTATGTAAATTTGGTCCCATAACTCCCAACCTACCACTCCTACTCTCTTTTTTTTGAGGGGGGGGTCGACACCCAGTTATGCTCAGGGGTTACTTCTGCTATCTCTCAGAAATTGCTCCTGACTTAGGAGACCACATGGGGTGCTGAGGAATCAAACTGTGGTATGTCCTAGTTCAGCAGCATGCAAGACAAATGCCCTACCACTGCACCACAACTTTGGCCCCTCCTACTCTTTCTTTTGCATGGCTACATCTGGCAGGTTCTTGCCAGCAAATTTTTCATCTGATGGCAAGATCCAAGTGTTGGAAGGTGGGGAAGTCCTCCCTCTCACCAGCCCAAAGAACAATTCTGAGACTGAGGTCACCTGACATTCTGAAAATAAAATGAATGATATAAAAAGATGTGATGAGAAGATACTAGCTACTGATTTTATTAAGTGTATGTACTCGCAACTTCCAGTACCACAACATCTGGAACCAACTGTGTCACCCCAGGGAAGCCTGGCACAGAACTGGTGCCTGGTAAGGATCCTCCTGGTGGCAGTTTCCTGTGAGCCTAAGAAAATCCTCTGATAAAGTTATTGGTCAAATGCAGCACTGGACTGGTTCCCTGCTAAGACCATGACTCTACAGTACTTCCAGCCTCTCTCCTTTCGCAAATGACTCCATGAACTTTGCTCTGAAAATAAGATCAATAGTCACAGTGAGGATAAAGTGAGGGAGACACCTTCATCAAAAAACATAAATTAGATATTCTTTATATCAAATGAGAACTCTTTTTAGAAAGATTCTATTTAATGCTGCAGAGGTGGTATAAATAGGCATTCTTATATCCTGTTATTAACAGTATACAGTGATTATGCTTTTCTGGAATAAAGTTTGACCTCATACAATCAATTCTTGCTATTCCCGGGAGTTAAACATTTTATCAAGACACTACAAACACTGAATTAATGAAGAGAGAAGAACCATTGATCTTAGGGGACATATGGGGCCAGGTTATTGTGAGCCTCTGTTATAACACTGTCATCCATGAATCAATACAAAGCTCGTCCTCTGTGTGCTTCTGTTTAAAATGCCTCGTTAAAGATGCTGCCTGATGTTAGCTGGTTATTTAACATAGAACCAGCAGCCTACAACACAACAACCTAGACTTGAAGGTAGCTTAACCCATCAAGAATTTTCACCATTAGACCCACCATGTCTTCCTTGGGTTTAGAAACACCAGACCGGCATTTGAGCACAATGTTTCCAGGATTATCATTAACAAAGTTACCCAGGATAAAAAGCACAGAAAGTCTCATAGTACTACAGAGACTAAAAAAAAGGACATGGGATTACAAAAACAACTAAAACAAAGAGGCTGGGCATCAGCTGATTTTGCCTCAGCTTAAGACGTGCCTGACTGCAGACACATTTTTTTCACTCCTCGTGTCAGGGAATGGCCAAGAATGTGCAGCCAGGTATTGATTTACAGGTAAATCTGCTTGATTACAGGTTTACCTGCCTGATTACAGGTTTATCTGCTTGCTTTAGTAAGTAGACACATTTGCAAATACACAAACAGCCCTCAAATGAGAATTGATTTTGCCTGCTAAGAACCTACAAAGCTCATGCTGTTTGAAAGGGATAGCTGATACTCAGACTTGATTTCATATATGACTCGTGTACTGGTCCTATTTCTGCTGAAAAACTTGCTGTCTCAATGTAGGTTTCAGAATGAGAAAGAAAACATGTGCTTTGCAGGCAGAGAAAGGCAATGAGGAGAGTTCAGGGACTGCTCCCACCTCACTAACACAGGGTGGGTGGGGTGATGGAGTGTAAAGTCCACCAGGGACTTCACCACCCTCATGGACCCAAGACATTAATGCCTTGAATGCCTCAGGAAGGCATTCCCATCAAGGTCCAAGCTTGCATGCAGAGTGTGAGCAGGAGGTGAACAGTCTTGCTCAGAGTGATCTGCTGTCAAACCACCCCAACTCCCAACTTACCTGCTTCTATCATTCCCGCCTTTTTACTGGTCCCTTGAGCATGCCAGGTAGATCCCACTCCCAGGACCTCCACACTTGACTGTCTTTATCACCTTGATTACTTTTTCATCTAATCAATGGGCTCCCCTCACCTCTCTCTCCATTCTAGGGGAACTGTGAGGGGGCTTTTCTGCTCGCACCCCCTCTCCCCCACATTTCCCCTTATTTTCTAGTCTCTGCAACAGTTATCTTCATCTGGCATCACTTTTTTGTACTTCTTGTCCCAAAGGAGCTAGAAATGAAGTGATTTTTCCCCCTAATTACTCTTTCCAATAAGGCAGCCTAATATTTTAGTTGGCTACTAAGTATTGTAGTTTCAATCCGAGGGGATGGACATATAAATGAATTTCAGCTCCTAGGAATAACAGCAAGGAATGGTGTGGCCCTGCTCACTGTGCTCACTCCACCACATTGGCATTGCAAATCCTAGTCAGGTGGGTGCTGTTTTGTCCATTGGAAGGTTCAGACAAAGAGGCACAAGGTGAGAATGCAATTTCATTAGGTCATCCAGTTAGTGAACGATTGACAGGTAAGTCCTAGCATGTTACAGCACTCAAGCTGCTATACCAGTTCTTCTCAGATTAGCTATAGAACGGACCTTCTTTTTTATATTACAAACTCTAGAGGGACAGATGGCTTTCAGTCATCCCTTACATTTGGAACTTAGACTCACTGAAGGACTTGCTGGAGGAAAGCAATAAGGAAATAGAAACACAGTGATTAATACATTACCTAAGGTCAAAGGCAGGGCCTGGAAATCAAACCCACTTAGTTGTTCAACAGAAGGCTGAGACATTTATGGACATTAATGTCCATTGAGACATTTATGGAGCTGGACTTAGGAATAATGGTGGAAGGGGGCACAAACTTCAAGATCCTGCCCAACTGGGCTCAGGGGGCTCATCCCAAACCTCAGGCCCTCCTTTTTTGCCTTTCAGGTCTGCCTTGGTTTCCCTCAATCTATACGCCCCTGCCTAGAACACTCTCCCACTAAAAATTCGGTTATGTAATTGTGTCTTACACATACATACATAACACCGGAGGTGATCTGATTCTTTTTAAAACTCCCCTCATGCCATTCTGTTTTATGAAAGACCTGCATTAGTACTTGTTTTCCACTAATTGAAAGACGAATTTTGTTTTGTGAAGAAGCTGAAAGCAAAATCAATGCTCACAGTTGTTTTGCAGAAGCAGGTTCTGATATGTGGCTCTGGAAAGACTTTTCCCAGGACCAACTCCACATAGGTTGTTTAACTTACCATCCCTGTTTTAACTATAGGGTATTATTACTTTAAGTTTTCTGTGTTACTGGGTATGACTTGATTAGGTATTTTTTTTTAATCTGGGCATGCTCAAAATTTTTTTCCATATCATTAATGATCCTTGACTCTTTGCTTCATGTCATTTACTCATCTGAAAAGTAGCACTAAGCTTGTTTCAAGTGCAGGTGGAACCTGTTTTTAGGACTGCCAGATAAAAATACAATTACATTTGAATTGCAAATAAACATTGATTAATACCTTAGTAAGCCATGCCCTGTGCAATATTCAAGACATAGTTATTCTAAGAAATTATTCATTGTTTATCTAAATTTCAAAATTAACTAGATGTTTTGGTTTACATTTTTACTCCAAATCTAACGATGTGACATGGTTTTCTTGGGGGGGTGGGTGGGTTGGGGCCACACCTTGCAGCACTCGGTTATTTCTGGCAGGCTCAGGGAACCATATGGAATTTCAGGAATTGATCCCAGGTCAGTCACAAGCAAGGCAAATCCTTACCCACTGTGCTATTGTTTTAGCCCAATAATGTGACATGTTTTATAAGTATGAAAGCTGAGGCTCAGTGAAAACAAGAATTTGGGGGCCAGAGAGATAGCATGGAGGTAAGATGCTTGCCTTGCAAGCAGAAGGACGATGGCTCGAATCCCGGCATCCCATATGGTCCCTGAGGCTCTCAGGAGTGATTTCTGAGCATAGAGCCAGGAGTAGCCCCTGAGTGCTGCCAGGTGTGACCCAAAAACCAAAAAAAAAAAAAAAGAATTTGAAGTCTCTAGTTGGAAGGATTGCCCAATGGGAGACGAATTCCTGATAGCCCCCTCTCTCAACAAACTATGCTGCACTCACGCCTGTGTGCTTCTTTTTAATTTGGGAGCTTTCCCTGCAGTGCTTAGTTCTTGCTTCTAACTCTGCACAGAGATCATTCAGGAAATCATATGGGATCTTGGGAAGGATAATATGTGGTGCCTGGGATCGAATCTGGGTCCACAATGTGCAGGGCAAATGCCCGATTAACTGTACTGTTACTATGGTACTGATTTTAGTATACTTTTGTCTGTAAATAAACGTGCATACCTGACCAAATAAAAAATGCATACCTGCTATATATTCATATGAAGAAACACTAATGAAAAGAGCAATATTCTGCTACATCCACCAATTAACCAGATTGTGAGTTTGTTGTTGTTGTTGTTGTTGTTGGGCCACACCCGGCTGCGCTCAGGGGTTACTCCTGGCTCTAAACTCAGAAACCATATGGGATGCCGAGATTCAAACCAACATCCTTCTGCATGCAAGGTAAACACCCTACCTCTCTCCAACCCCAGATTGTGAGTTTTAATGTGTTTACACACATCAACTTAAACATTGAACAAGAAGCCAAACATAGAAGACTTCCTATATGATTACATATACATGAAATTCAAAAATAAGCAAAAATACTCCTTGTAATAGAAAAGTGTGTGTGTGTGAGAGTGTGTATAGTATATATAGTGTATATATAGTATAGTCTATATATACTATATATATAGTATATATAGTATACTATATATATTATAGTATATATAGTATATAGTATAGTCTACTATACTATATATTGGGTAAGATGCTTGCCTTGCATGTAGTCAACCCAGGTTTGATCTCTAACACCACATATAGATCCCCTCCCCAAACTCTGTCACTACTGGGTGTGGCCAAAAAATGGAAAAAGAATGAAAGGTGGGGGCCAGAGAGATAGCATGCAGAAGGTCCATGGTCCGAATCCCATAGGGTTCCCTGAGCCTGCCAGGAGCGATTTCTGAGCCTAGAGCCAGAGTAACCCCTGAGCACTGCCAGGTGTGACCCAAAAACAAACAAAAAATAGAATGAGGTGATTTCTAGAGAGAGAGGATTTATTGAAGAAAAACCCAAGGGAGGGGCCCGGGAGATAGCATGGAGGTAAGGCGCTTGCCTTTCATGCAAAAGGTCATCGGTTCGAATCCCAGTGCCCCATATGGTCCCCCGTGCCTGCCAGGAGCAATTTCTGAGCATGGAGTCAGGAGTAACCCCTGAGCACTGCCGGGTGTGACCCAAAAAAAAAAAAGAAAGAAAAACCCAAGGGAAATCTAAGGGTCTTTCATAATGTATACTTTGGGGTGTGTGAAGGTTTCTGATTTTTTTAATAAATATGTAAGTTCTAGATGTTTAAGATTTCCATATTTTTCCATTAGTAGTATAGATTTTGATGAAAACAATAAAACAAACAGTAAAATAATACATGTTCACAGTAAAAAATAAATATACAGACAAGTGTTTAAAATATCTGCATCTTCGTGAACTGGAAGAGATCATCTAGAATGTTTCTTTTCAGATATTTTCCCACTACCATTGACTTTTCATGAATGTTTCTTTTAAAATTTCTTTAACTTTTTTTTTTTTTTGCTATCTCCCGGGCCCTTCTTTAACTATTTTTAATAATTTTTATTTAATTAAAGAACCTTGATTTTAAAAGTTGATAGTTGAGTTTTAGGCATATAATATCAACACCAATCCCACCACCAATATCAACTTTCATCACTAGCGTTCCCATCATCCCATCACCCCCATAGCCTGCCTGCCACTTTAATAAGCGGGAATTACCAAAGGCAGGGATCAGGACCTCATACCACTCTAGGTGCTAATTTATTTAGGAGCCTGGATTTCTGGACATGTTTTTTCACTTACCCAGAAAGCCCTAACACGAAGAAATTTAATTTGAACATTTTTAGAAGAAGGGGGAACAATTAACAGCAAATAGTTGGAATTAAAATCAAATTGGATACAGTCTTTCAATGATATGGCTTAGAATTCGATTTTAAGAACAGTAATGAATAGAAAATGAAAGCTTGGCTTGAAAGACTGAATCAGCTCTTGAGCCTCCTGGGACCCAGAGTGCCACCTACTGGTTAAGGTCTACAATGACGTTCCGTCACCCTATTATCTTTGAGCTGTGCCTTCCCAATTTAGCAATCCCAAATATAACACCTCCTTTTATGTTATCTCTCTCCAGAAGGCTTCCCAGACATCATTGTCTCCTCCAGTGCTTTTCATAGTTCCTAGAACATAGGGATATCCTGGTAAATATTTGTTGAATGAGTAAAGGAAAGGATGAATAAATGGCTGGGTAAACATTCTTATATACTACATTAAAAAACACTGTACATCTAAAACTCAACTATCAATGACTTTGCTAATCACAATCCAGTAATTAAATTTTTATT
The DNA here is from genome assembly GCA_004027635.1 of Crocidura indochinensis. Lineage (NCBI taxonomy): Eukaryota > Metazoa > Chordata > Mammalia > Eulipotyphla > Soricidae > Crocidura > Crocidura indochinensis. The sequence goes on from PVKC010015279.1 coordinate 21,481, forward strand.
TTTTTTAAAAAA
>PVKC010015280.1:0-21566 GCA_004027635.1 Crocidura indochinensis
AAAAAAAAAAAAATGATATCCCTCCTGAACATGAATATTTCATTTTATACACAGTGGCAAACATTGGTTGATACAGTACTATTATTTCTATTAATTTGGGTGCTGTGCTCTAAGAAAACCTGTAATTTAAAAAGAAAGAACAAAACCTCATACTGCTGTCTTGCCTTTGTAAACAACTAAAATCTTACTTTCACACAACTGTACAATTCAGTTTCCCATTTATATTTGAACAATTTCTTTTTCTACCCCACCCTTCACAAATTTTTACTTATTCTATTTGCTTTTGAGGTGCTGCTTTGGATTCTTCCTAGCTTAGTGGTTGGGGTCTAACAGTTCTTTGTGGACCAAAGGATGACCACAATCAAACCCAGGGTTCCATGTAGAATATGAACTTCTCCTTTGAACTGTCTTCCTGCCCTGAGGTTTTAGTTTTATTAGCATGTCAAGTTATTTTTTGAATTTTTCTTTTGTCTTTCTATTGGTGCTCTCTCTCTTTTGTCTACCATACTTGTAACAAGTATATCTTCTTATCTTTCATATTCATTTTTCCTTTTCATCTATTTTTTAAATGCTTGTAAATGTTGACTACTACTTGATGATAGCATCCAAAATTTAATCAAATAATCTAATGCAGAAAGCAAGGTAGTGAATGTACTTTATCTAACCTTATAAATATTGCTTCAAATTAATCAGTGAGGAGCATTTTGTAACTCACTTTTTTTTGTTTTGTTTTGTTTTGTTTTGTTTTGTTTTGTTTTTTTGGGTCACACTTGGTAGTGCTCAGGGGTTATTTCTGGCTCTGTGCTCAGAAATCAACCCTGGCAGGCTCGGGGACCACATGGGATGCCGGGATTTTAACTGCTGTTCGTCTTGTGTTGATTGTGTGCAAGGCAAACACCTTACTGCTGTGCTATCTCTCCGGCCCCTCATTTTTTGGTTTTAAGATTAATAGAAATGATATGCTGGAGGGGTTATTATCAATTAGTATGTAAAAACCAACTTTTCTTTATCTTTCTCTCATCCAATGAAATTTGTTTTTCTTTTCTGGGTCCAATACATTTTAATTATCTTCACCTCCACTACTTACCACTGCAATAATGTATTAGATGACCTCTCTGAACATCAGATCTTGGCTTCATAAGTTTTTTTGATCCTGTTGTCTCTAGTTAACACTGATTAAATATATAAAAAAAACCACTTTACAGGTGCTGGTTGTATCATATTGTTAACTTTCATGTTTGACCTGGCTTTATTCTGAGATTCTTCTTAGTTTATGTCTAGAAAATTCGAGTACTTGATGCAGAGCGGGAGAAGAATGCTTTTTATCTCGCAGAGAAGGACAAAGAAATACAACGACTCAGAGACCAGCTTAAAACTAGGTATAGCACTACTGCATTGCTAGAGCAACTGGAAGAGAAAACAAAGGAAGGTGAAAGGAGGGAACAATTGCTAAAGTCCTTGTCTGAAGAAACAGATGTATTGAAAAGACAATTGTCTGCTACAACTGCAAAACTTGGTGAACTTGAAAGCAAAGCCAGCACACTTCATTTATCACAGGTACTGATAAATTAGACCCAGATTGGTTTTTTTTTTTTAATTATTATTTTTGACACAATTTGTAGTTGTATTTGAAGAATGAGTTTATTAAAACATGCTGGCCGAATGGTGAAGCAGTTTTGTTTATTATATCCACAGGCTACTCTTAAAAATTTATATTCAGCAACCTTTTCATAAGCAAAAGTAATTAACCCAACTTCTTCCACCATATTGCCCTGATGAATATTCAAAACAGAGACCATGTATAACCATGATAACCAAGAAAACTTTAGTTAGTTTTATCGTTTTATTTTTCTTGTTTATCATATAAACGGTGAACTTCATTGTTTGTTATCATGTGTTACACATAATCATCTCAAGTGTTATTTTTATACCTACACATTTTGTCTCCCCTTTTTAATAACTTTCTTTTTAAGAAAGAACAAGGATTTAGAATTTATAGATAGGAAGAACTGATTTCAGATCTTGGTTCTGCCTCTTATTGGTTATATATCAACAAAACCCTTAACTTTTCTAGTCTTGGAGACTTTACCAGACCCCTCTTGTAAATCTTTTTCACATTGATGAAATTACAGGAAAGTAAATGTGATAATATACGTAAACTGTCTAGCATAGTTTATCATCAGTGCTCAATAAGTCATTTCTTATCAGATTTAGATTCTTTTAGAAATAGAACAATTTGAAAATAAACAGCATCGCACCTATTTTTGTTTTATTGTTGTTGTTGTTTTTTTGTTTGTTTTTTGGGGGCACACCCTGTAGCATTCAGGGGTTACTCTTAACTCTCTGCTCAGAAATTGCTCCTGACAGGTACTAGGGACCATATGGGATGCCAGGATTTGAACCCCCATTGGTCCTGGGTTGACCACCTGCAAGGCAAACCCTCTACCGCTGTGCTCTCTCTCTGACCCAGCCTCACAACTATTGATACAAGCTATTGTTGAGAATCTGTAGCTTTTCAAATATATGTGAAAAATTACAAATTTAATATTTCCCAGGCTTCATCATATATAACCCAGTTTAGTTTTGTCTTTTGGTGAAAATCTCTGGCTCTTCTTTGATTCTGAAGATTTTTCTGATGCTCCTGAGGTCCAGAGAACCTCACTAATATTAAATTAATATAAAATATAAGGGTTTCAGATCTGCTTAGAAAGCATCTAAGAAAAAAAAAAAAAGAAAGCATCTAAGAGTTCTTTTTTTGTTTTGTTTTGTTTTTGTTTTTGATTCACACCCAGTGACATTCAGGGGTTACTCCTGGCTATGCACTTAGAAATTGCCCCTGGCTTGGGGGACCATATGGGACGCTGGTGGATCAAACAGGTCAGTCCTAGGTTAGCTCGTGCAAGGCAGATGCCCTACCACTTGCATTGCCGCTCTGGCCCCATCATCTAAGAGATCTTCATTCTCCATTGGTGGCTGTCACCTGAATGATAGTTCACCCACATGAATCTGAGCTTGAAGTTGGGTAGTTTCTATGAAGTATAATGTGTTTTTTTATAGAACTAAGGACAGTGAGTATTATTAAAGTTATTATGTTGACTAGTACTGGTTTATTTATAGACTGTGACTACAAGCTGCTTCAACTCATCAATGAGTAATATTCAAGAAATGGAAATACAGCTACAAGATGTAAGTTGATCTTATTTTATTAAGTTATAGATAAAAAGACTTAATTTTTAAGTTAGTGAAGCTTGGGGCCCGGGAGATAGCATGGAGGTAAGGCATTTGCCTTTCATGCAAAAGGTCATTGGTTCGAATCCCGGTGCCCCATATGGTCCCCCGTGCCTGCCAGGAGCAATTTCTGAGCATGGAGCCAGGAGTAACCCCTGAGCGCTGCCGGGTGTGACCCTAAAACCAAAAAAAAAAAAAAAAAAAAGTTAGTGAAGCTTACCAGCTTTGATATTGTGACTTGGCAAAAATTTGTTGAGATAGAATTGAATTGTTTGAAATCATTTTTGATATTCTTTGATATCCTCCTAGGTTTCTACCTTTAAATTTCTAAATATTCCAGAGGACCAATTCTTCTAAATATCATCTATTTAAACTAGAAAGTGCTAAAAAAAATAATATCCTCTAGCATGTGCTACCCTACCGCTTGTGCCACCACTCTGGTCCCAGTACTTTTTAAAATTTGAAAAACAAACACATTCTTTGTATACTTAGTACAATTTAATGTAAGGCTTTATATATATATAGTAAAGCCATGCTATTTAAAACTTAGATAGATTGATGGGCTTCAGACATAATTGAATAAATTGAGACATAGGACTATCATGTTTTATCAATTTTAATATCAAATGTACCAAGTATACCTGTGCCTTATTTATTATGTCAGAATATGTAGATATTTTGATTCTAGAAATATTGAATGTCAAACTTCTATAAATATGCCCTTAAGATTCCTGTTTTAATTTTTCTAGCAAGTGTGCACATAACCTCCAAAATTTTCTTAAACTGGTAGGTATACCAGTTTTAAAAATCAGTATTTGTTATACCAAAGTTAGTTTAAGGCCTATGTTTACCTTTTCTTTTTTTGAAGGGGGAGCCACCACACCTGGTGGTGCTCAGGAATAACTTCTGAAGGTGATGCGCAGGGGTGAATAGGATGCTGGGAATCCAGTAAAATGACACTAAAATACTCACTAGGACAAAATTTAACAAATATTAATGAATATTAAAATGGTTCTATACACTGGAGGAATTAAACATGCAGGTTAAATGACCAAATTGGAATATGAATGGCAGATTACTTTAGGAGTATGGGTCTGTTTATATTAATCAAAATTTATTCATACCATAGTAATGAGAATATTTTCATTCTAATACTCATACTAAAATTCATATAAGTATAAAAGTATAAAATATAGATACTAAATATAGGTATAAAATTCATAGGTACAAAGGTCTATGAATAGATGCAACCCAGTTTAAATGGTTCAGAAAAAATATGCATGTGGGTTTATGGATTTTTAATTTAGTGAGAAATAGAGAGTAATAAAAAGGTTAGTGATTTACTGTGATTTACTTAGTGATTTACTGAAGTAACATCACCATCTTGTGGACTTTTAAAATATTACCTCTCAAACCTCAAAGTGGCATAGTTTTGTTACTCATACTTAGTTTAAGAACAAGTTTATAAAAAACATAAAAATTTTCATGCCATCTGACATTCATTCAAGTTATTTACATTAAAATATTTTAAACATTGGGGCTGACGAGATAGCATGGAGGTAAGGTGTTTGCCCTGCATGCAGAAGGATGGTGGTTTGAATCCCAGCATTCCATATGGTCACCTATGCCTGCCAGGAGCTATTTCTGAGCAGACAGCCAGGAGTAATCTCTGAGTGCTGCCAGGTGTGACCCCCACAAAAATATTTTAAAAATGTGGATGATTTAAAATTTGTTATATAACAGTATTTTTAATATCTTAGTATATACTGTGTGTGTGGGTTTTTTTGTTTCTTTTGTTTTTTGGTTTTTTTGTTTGTTTGTTTTGTTTTGGTTTTGGTTTTTGGGTCACACCCGGCAGCGCTCAGGGGTTACTCCTGGCTCCATGCTCAGAAATTGCTCCTGGCAGGCACGGGGGTCCATATGGGGCACCGGGATTCGAACCGATGACCTTTTGCATGAAAGGCAAACGCCTTACCTCCATGCTATCTCCCAGGCCCCCCCCCCCTTTTTTTTTTTTTTTTTGGTTTTTGGGCCACACCCGGCAGTACTCAGGGGTTACTCCTGGCTGTCTGCTCAGAAATAGCTCCTGGCAGGCACGGGGAACCATATGGGACACCGGGATTCTAACCAACCACATTTGTTCCTGGATCGGCTGTTTGCAAGGCAAACGCCGCTGTGCTATCTCTCCGGGCCCTATACTGTGTTTTAAAATCACTTTTATGTTACTTTTCAAGAGCCTCCAAACCAGTGCTCAGGAGCCTCGGTCCATTTTGAGTGCTATTGCTGACTAGTCTGAATGGGTTAGTGCTCAGGTCTGGAAGGTGATGTAGCTCATGCCTGGTAGTGTCAAATGCCACCACAACCACCCTGATAGTGCTCAGGGATCGCCAGTGCCACACCTGGGGTGTGATCTCCATGGCTATCCCAGTAGTGCTTTGGTGACCTGTGGTTCCAGGCATGGGAACTTAGGGGCTTCAGCCCTTTGAGCCAGCTCCCTGGACACTTGTAAAAATGTATTCTAGTATATGTCCTTTACTTCAGTAAAGTTATAATAGAGTATGTATAAATGTGCATGTCTGTGTGAGTGTATAAGAGAGGGAGCAAGGGAGGGAGGGAGGCAGGGAGGGAGGGAGAATGTGTGAAGAATTCTGTGTTAGTACCATCTCATACTGGCAGTCCTGAAGAATAAGAAATTAGAAGTCCTAGTTGACGTTTTTACCATAGAAAATAATGAGTGATTAGAACCTGTCAAATTATAGAAATAACTACCCTAATCCTATTGCAGAGGGTTTTGGTTACTTTTTCTCATAATTACTTAGTGACTAACAAATTTTTAAAAGATGCTTGATTTTTTTTTTAATAAATAACTTGTGAGGAATGGAGAAAAAGCTTTCTCTTTTTTGTAGATGGTAAGTAAGACAATTAAACATATTAGAAGACAGAAGTTTGAATTGAATTTAAGAATGGCTTTTTTTTAAAATTTAGAAATATAAAATGGTTAACTGCTATTGATTAACCTAAATCTCTTGGTGATAGCCTACTTTCCTTCCTATTCTTAGTTGGGAAGTCATCTCCAATTGAGGATTTTTATTGTTATATACAAATAAGTAGGCATGTATTGTTTCTATTTTTTCTTATTTATTTTGTATTTAGTTTTTGGGTCATATCCAGCAGCACTTATGTTACTCTTGGCTCTGTGCTCAGAAATTGCTCCTAGCAGGCTCAGGGGCCCATATGGGATGCCGGGAATCGAACTCAGGTCCATCCTGTGTTGGCCACATGCAAGGCAAATGCCCTACTACTGTGCTATCGTTCTGGCCCCTCTATTTTCTCTTAATCTGATGTCAGCCAGGTATACTCAGCTCCATCCATAAATCATTGCTCAAGTAGGTATCTGTGGGAGTAGAAAAGCTTGAGCATATACAACAGGAAGTCAGCACACAGGAACTCAACCATCTTGAAGGCCTGTGACACCACTGCCTCCTCCAGGACCCTTCATCCATAACATCTTACATATGTGACAGATTTAGGTATGCAGACTCTGTCACTGTGACTTACTCAGTGACTTAGCTCTTAGGAAGCAAAATACAAGAAGGGTATAGGGGGCCTACCTGGTGACACTTAGGGGTTACTTGTAGCTTTGCTCTCAGAAATCACTCCTGGCTAGGGAGACAGTTTGGGATGCTGGGGATGGGGATCAAACCAAGATCTGTCCTGGATCCACCCTACCTACTGCTGTGCTATCACTCCAACCTCTTTGATGAAATTACTAAGAATCAGGTGGCTAAGAACAGTGATTTAGACAGTGAGAACAAATAAACAACTTCATGTAACTACATTCTTTGTCCATATATTCCACCTTTTTTGTCCATTTATTCCACCTTTTTTATCATTGATAATCCATTGTTAATGTAGCTCCTTACATGAATATTTGCTGTTGTATTATTGCAAATCACGTGATATGATACACAGAAAATATAGATATATTTGGGAAGACTCTTAAATAGTGCTCAGGGGGCCTGGAACTATTTCCAGTTATTTTCAGCAAGCTGGACTAGCTGGTAATTGTGAGAATTGAAGGATGAGGTGCTGTTTGTAGCATATGGTGCCAGGCATTACCAGGCTACCTTTGTGGTGCTTGGGGGCTGCTAGGACCATACCTGACAATACTATCAGGGGTAGGTAGCCAGGGGATGTGGTGATGGAGATGGAATTGGATCCAGTGAATGAGAAGCATGTACTCTAAGCCTTGTACTATCTCCCTGGCCCCATAGGTATGATTTTATGAACTTTTTAAAACCCTTATTAGGTGACCTTTAAGGCCAATATACCTAGTTTCTATCTATTTATAGACTTAGTTCTATCTATAATTTATATCTATCTTGAGGGACAAATGGGAGAAAAAAGTTAGTTTGGTAACCAATACAAGAAGTAACAATTTTATATGAGTGTAAAGAGATCTTTGTGTGCTAGGACTGAAGAGATAATACAGGAGTTAAGGTGCTTGCCTTCTATCCCACTGACCCATTTGAATCCCTTGCACCACATATGATCCCCCACCCTGAGCATGGAGCCAGGAATTAATAGCTCCTGACCAGGTATACACCACATTCTTCCACACTACAGTTTTTATGTGCTTAAAAAGAACATCACTTGGTTCTCTTATCTATTTTAAGACTTTGGTTTTTCATTTTGTTACTGTTTATCTTTCATTTTCACATCGAGGCTCTGGAGAAGAACCAGCAGTGGCTAGTATATGATCAGCAGCGTGAGGCCTATGTAAAAGGGCTTTTAGCAAAAATCTTCGAGCTGGAACAGAAATTTGAAGCAGCTGCTCATTCACTCCCACAACAGGCAAAACAGATAGAATCAGAAGGTACTGGTATAAAAAATGTTCTTTGGCCATAGGCCTTCCTGATATATTCTACTGGGAAAGATATATCAAATTTAGATTTTTTTTATAGAATGTGTGAGAAAGTAAAATACAAAAATCTTCTAGCCCTAAGTAAGTGATGCTATTTTAGTAAGTTTTTTCTTTATATTTCCTTTCTTATTTCTCTTCTTTTTGTTCTTTTGTTGCTATTGTTTATAAAAGTAGGCCGGAGGCATAGTAAGGATATCTCTCAGCATACTAAATATTTTTCACTAAGAGGCCATCCCTCCATTCCTTCTCTTCAAACTTTTTCAGTATTATTTCGTCCAGAAATAGTATTGTCACTGTCACATTTGGTTTCCCTCTAGTATTTTATTCATATTGATCCCAGGAGAAAGCATACATTTTATTGAAGAAGACCTGTGGTCATTTGAATCTTACCGTAGAGTTTTGAGAAAGTGTATGACTGATAGATTTACCAGCTGCTTTGCTATTTCCCAGACTTTCATTTAAACTGAAACTCACAAACAAATTAACAAGAACCCTAGGAGGTGAGGTGGAGGCAGAAAAGGTCATTAGTCCCATTTTTCACATAAAGAATTATGTTCATCAGTTCTAGCTCACAAGCTAGGAAGGAAGAAAACTCTCATCCCCCTCCTGCCCCATTCCAAGGACTCAAAACACCGACAGCAATTCTGAGGGCTTTGAATTCTCTAAAGAATTCTGTAGAAGTCAAAGAGGCACGCCAGGCTTCTTTCATGTTGATAATGAAGCTAATAATGGATCATCTAGCCCTAAAGGGGACAAAGTTACCACTATAATACCTTCATAAATAGGATTTTAGTTCAGAGTTAAATTGGACTTTTTCTTTGGTAATACTTATTTTTCTCTATATTCATGTTTTTTTTAAATTTATTTGAAGCACCATAATTTTCAGTACTGTTGATGATAAGCATTTTAAGCATACAATGCCACACCCTCCACCAGAGTGCCTGCTTCTCCCCACCATTATCTCTTCCCTCCCATCTATCACAAGTCCCCTACCTTTGGTAAGCTCAGGTTTATAGGTAGTCCTCAGGTTCTATTGCCTTTGGTTATATGTTTCTTTTGATATGTTTCTTTGTATTTCATATATGGAGAGATCATTCTATATTTGTCCTCCTCCTGACTGACTTCATTTAGTGTGGTACTCTTTAGTTCCATCTATATAGCAGCAAATTGCATGATTTTTGTCTATTTCTTTTTACCTGAGTAATATCCCATTGTATATCCATATCTGTTTTTGGATTGTTTCTGGAGCAAGAAATATCAATGTTCAATGAATTATATGAATTTACAAAATTAATAAATTAGTTATTGTGAATATTGCTACAATGAATATGGGAGCACAGATGTCTTTTATGAGTCGTTTTTGGGCCCTTGAAATAGATGCCCAAAAAAGTAGAATTGTTGGGTTATATGGAAGCACAAGTCTTATTTTGAGGCATATCTGTGTTTTCTCCTAAGTGATTGAACTAGTTGACCTGTCCTCCAATGTGAATCGATGTTCCTTTTTCCTTACACGCACACTAGTGCTGACTGTTTTTGTTTGTTTTTATGTGTGCCAGTCTCACTGATCTGAAATGATACTCATTTTTGTTTAATTTAAATTTCCTGGTGATAAGTAATAGAGAGCCTTTTATTTTTTCATATACTTATTGGTCATCTCTGTTTTCTTTGAGGAAGTATTTGGTCATTTCATCTTTCCATTTTATGATGAGGTTATTTGTGTTTTACTTAAGTTTTACAAGTTGTATTTATGTTTTATCAGAGCTATAAAAGTTCTGATTAAAAATACTTCACTAGTATAGCAGGGCCCTGTCCCACCATTATATCTTACCGTATGTTCTGTCAAAGCAGCTCCAATTAACATTTCTGGCTTTGATTTTTAACAAAAATTTGCACTCTGTTTGTTCATTGATATTCTTTGAAATTTAGTGAGTTTTCCTCCTACCAAATGAGTTAAATTACTGTTTTTACTTTTTTATTTATTGGTTTTTAAATTCATATATTCACCAAACTTCATTTCTTACTCTGCCAGTTAACAACTCCATGTCTTGATTGCTCATTTTGTTAAGTAAGACAATAATGCGATCTTGCTTTATTACTTACTTATTTATTTATTTATTTATTTATTTATTTATTTATTTATTTATTTATTTATTGTTTTTGGGCCACACTCAGTGGTGCTCCTGGGTTACTCCTGCCTCTGCTCAGAAATTGCTCCTGGCAGGCTTTGAACCATATGGGATGCTGGGAATTGAACCTGGGTTCGCCCCGGGTTGGCAGCTTGCAAGACAAATGCCCTACCTCTGCAATATCATTCTGGCTCTGTGATCTTGTTTAAAAAAAAAACCTGTATATCCTTTCAAGAACACTATCTGGTTTGTAAAGTAAATTTTGGCCTATTATATTTGTCATAGGTTATATTCAAGAAGAAAAGCAAAAATATTACAGTCTTCTCTTGGCAGATACAAAAAAAGAGCTTGAGGTTGAACGACAAACTGTGACTCAGTTGAGTTTTGAACTTAGTGAATTTAGAAGAAAATATGAAGAAACCCAAAAAGAAGTTCAAGATTTAAATCTGCTGTTGTGCTCACAAAGAAAGGCAGATATACAACACTTGGAAGATGAAAGGCATAAAACAGAGACAATAAAACAACTCAAGGAAGAGAATGATATTGTCAGGGAAAAACTTGAAACAGAGAAAAAAAAATCTGAAGAGTTATTATCTCAGGTGAGATTACCCAAGAAGGTTTCCCATGATTTATAATTCCAAATTTTCACCATATTCGCTAATTGTCAGGAACCAATCACCAAGAATAATAATTTTAAAAAAGAGCCAAATTTCTGCCTGTTTACAAGACTTCATATTTATTTAGTTCAGACTTTAAACTGGCCATAGAAATGTCTTTAAATGAACAAGTAAAATGAAAACAGTAGTATTACACAGAAATCTGGAGCCAATTGAAGCCTCACTGTTGAGATAGTATTTAGGCAAAGATCTGAAGAAAAGAACCTAGTGAAGTGAGGTATGGAATTCCCTTTGCACAGAGGCAATCACACATCCAAAGACTGAGTGAGGTCAGTATCTGAGGAGGTAAAAGAAGATGAGAAGTAACAAGAAACTGAGGCCAGTTCTTTGACTTGATTGTGATGATATTCCTTTCTTATAAATTCACATGGCATGTTTTGTGCTCTCATTCTACACCAGCCTTAATGCCAGGCTATTTTAGTAATACTGCATTTATGGAGTTAGGATAGGAATTGTCTAATTTGACAGATGTTTGTGAATTTAAAATTTTGATTGACTGTATGTAGTAACGTGTAACAAATAATGTAGGGCATTATTTGGAGTCCATGCCAGCTTTTGTCCAAGGTGTCTGACTTTTGGTAAATCACCTAACTTCTCTGACAGGCTATTTATGAATCCCATTAATAACAGTAACTTTTTCCTCCTTCTCTGGGCTTTTGTGAGCCCTCAGGAATAGAATGTAAAAATGTTTTGTAAATGGAAAGGTTAGGTAAATGTTAGTCTTTGCTGCTATTAATAACAGTGATTTTTTTGTTTTGTTTTTGGGGTCATACCAGTGGTGCTTAGTATTCCTGGCTCCCCCCTCAGGGATCACTGCTGGTGATACTTGAAGTATATGTTTGGTACCTGGGATCTAATCCAAGTCAGCTATATTTAAGGCAAACTTCCTATCTTCAGTACTATTACTCTGACCCTTTTAACAGTAATTTTTTAAAATACTGACATTTGCCTTCTTAGTCTTTGCCATCTTCACACTTGCCTCCAGATTTGAACAGTAATATTTATAAAGATTAAGCAGAAATGGTTGAGAATTTTGCTTCAACATGTAGTCCAGGAAACATGACCTTGTTGTTCTATAGAAAAATGTCAGAAGATGTCAGCACCTTCTGTAAAGTGAGGATTCAGTACTATTTACCAACTTTCAGTGTGTGCTCTAGGGCACACAGCTGCCCCCATCTAACATGATGCATGTTTGGAACAAGGGTGACAGGCAGCTATTTTCCCAGTAAGAGGTATGAGGCTGGTATGAGGAACTTCTCAGAACAAGTGACCAAAGATCTTATGTTTGTGTGACATTGACTTTATTTACATCCTACAGGTCAAATTTCTTTACACGTCTCTTTTAAAGCAGCAAGAGGAGCAAACAAGGGTGGCTATGTTGGAACAACAGGTACTCATTGGGATTACTTCTAAGTTTACTTAGACTGGGCGTTCAACCCATTAGAAATGTTTTATTTTTCCTAGTGTCTACAATATTCTATAAAAAAGTTGTATAGAGGGTCAGGGAGATATAGGACAAGGGTTAAGTGCATGCCTTCTTGCTTATGATGGACCCCAGTTCAATCCCCAGTACTGCACATCAATGTGCAAGTCCTGGAGGTCTCTGACACCACTGGGATTGCCCAAGTGTGTCCTGGTGAGTATGGTGGGTCCCAGTAACACTACAGCACTTGACTTTTACATCATCAGACTGTCTGGCCTGGTTGGCAACAGTTACTAGGAGTGGCTTCCAGAACTGAGCACTATTTGGGAGACCCCCAAATAAATAGATATATAAAAATTATGGAAATATTTTTATTTTAACTTTAAAAATATTAAAAGAAACTCGTAACCATATATTTTTTTATTTTGTTTTTGGGGCCACATCCAGCAACCCCCAGGGATTCTACTGCTCTGCTCTCAAAAATTACTCTTAGCAGGTTGAGAGGACAATATAGGATGTCAGGGATCAAACCCAGATTGGCTATGTGCAAAGCAAATGACCTACCTTCTGTACTATTGCTCTCTGAGGGTAAGAGGGCAATTTTCTTGACAAATAAATTTTCACCTTGACAGATTTTATTCTTTTCCTAATACCTCTATAGTTCCTACTCTGAAGTAACATGATCTCCTTAATAACTTAAAGTTGAATTTAAAGGGACTCCATATTTTCTCATAATATAGATATTTTTAGCACATCTTAACTCTCCCTCCATAAAAAAAAAAGGTGGGAGGAAAGGTAGTAGTTTATTAGCACTTCTTAAGTTACTTCACTCATTGTTCCTACTTCAGGCATTAATGTTGCTCTCTAGAAGATCTTCCCTCATCATCTCAGCATTCACTACTAATATGAATTCCCAAGATGGTACAAAAATGTTTACTTTTTTCCTTTGACTGTATTTGGCTTGTCCTGTGTATTTTTTCCAGATGCAGGCATGTACTTTAGACTTTGAAAATGAAAAAATTGACCGTCAAAACATGCAGCATCAATTACATGTAATCCTTAAGGAGCTTCGGAAAGCAAGAAACCAAATAACACAGCTAGAATCCTTGGTGAGTCTGGATCTCATTTTCAGATTTCTTTTTTTTTCTTCTTGCCATCTTTCTATATATGTATCAAATCCAGAGAATATTTTTTCAAACCAATAGATAGAGCCCTGTCTTATCTGAAGCTACTGCATTTTAAGTATCAATACCAACACAAAGGAGCATGTACCTCTCAATGCTAATCTCATTCCTGGATCATCCTCCACAACTTACCCTAAGAACTGTGTTTCTAGAGACTCTAAACAGTGCCTGGCCATGGGAAAGGAGGCCTTCCACCTATCATCTTTTATTGAAATTAGATTTTATCTATTTAAAAAGAGAGGAACAGGTATTATCTCTAGTAAATAACTTTTTCAGAAATAGTAGACTTTTACACATTCTACTGTTTAAAGTGCATTTAACCTGAAAGTAAAAGTTTTAAAACAAAACTTTAACATTTTTCTAAGAGCCTGGTATTTGGGTTATCTGTTTATACTGCTAATAAGATTTGAGACTGGGGCCCAGGAGATAGCATGGAGGTAAGGCGTTTGCCTTTCATGCAAAAGGTCATCAGTTCGAATCCCGGTGCCCCATATGGTCCCCCGTGCCTGCCAGGAGCAATTTCTGAGCATGGAGCCAGGAGTAACCCCTGAGCACTGCCGGGTATGACCCAAAAACCACAAAAAAAAAAAAAAAAAAAATTTGAGACTGAATCTGTTGAGATTTATGTTGCGTGTTCCATTAGTTCACGTTCTATATATCATCCTGGAACCGCAGAATATTTGCAGAGGATGACCTGTTGTGATTATAATTCCTTGTCTCTAAAAGAAAGAAAAGCACTTGTCTAAAAATTTTTTTGTGGGAACTGGGAGATTACTTAAAGGGATGGAGCACATGCCTGATGTGCAGAGGCCTCAAATTCAGTCCCTTTAAGCTTTATCCTTTGGGTAGTACTGTCCACTACACACACCCCATTCCCACAAGAAATCACATTTGTAACTTCTTTACGAATAAAGATAAAATATATTTTGGCTCTATTCTTCAGCAGATCATGAATTTTTTGATCATCTGAAATTGAAATGTATAGTTCTTTTAATGGCTACTTATCAAAGTATGAAAGTGAGCATATTCAAAAGAATCCATCATTTCTCGTACTTTCCTTTATCTTCCTACTGGCTATCTTTTCATAGTATACAGTAGAATCTTCACTTTCAAACATGAGTAACCTAAGTTCCTCAAGAAAAACAGGAAAAAAGATAGCTTCGCAGATATTAGACAATATTAGTTATGCAAATCAACTATTTATTGATTGATTTTAAATAAACTTTATTTACTTATTGATTCGTTGATTGATTGATTGCTTGATTGGTTTCTGGACCACACTTAGCAGCATTCAGGGGTCACTCCTGACTCTGCACTCAGAAATCGCCCGTGGCAGTCTGGGGGACCACATAGGATTCCCCGGGTCGGCCACAGGCAAGGCAAATGCCCAACGCTGTACAATCTCTCCGGCCTTGATCCAAAATTCTTTGCTGCTTTTAATTCCTTGTAGTTCTTTATTGCTGAATCCACCCCACTTAATAAAATGAGCTAGCATATTTACTCAGCCTTGCACACAAGTCTATCTTTACATTTGTTGAAAGGATTTTAATAAAACCCTAACTTTGTAAACACCCCACCCTAGTACTTCCTGGGTAATTTGAGTAATTTGTAAACATCCCTTATGTTACCACCTTAACATGAAGAGCAAAAATGAAAGGAAATCTGTTTGCAGTACTAAAACAACTAGCTGCTAGAGTGTTTATGGAGTAGTCATCCTTGCTGAGCAGGAGGCTGATAGGAAAATGGTATTTATTTTTCAGAAGCAGCTTCGCGATTTTGCCTTCATGAATGAACCATTAGTCGCTTTCCAAGAGGAGACTGAAAACCGAATAAAAGTTGCCTCACCAAAAAGCCCTTCTGCAGCATTGAATGAAAGCCTGGTGGAATGCCCCAAGTGCAATATCCAATATCCAGCCACTGAACATCGAGATCTACTTGTTCATGTTGAATACTGTTGCAAGTAACCAACAGATTAGCTTTTTTTTCCTTGCCAAAAGATTCAATACTGTATCTTACACTAGCTTATGACGGTTTTTGATAGCTTGCTTCATCTATAAGAAATTCTACCTTTAAGACTCAAGCACTATTTTGTTTTGTTGGCTACCTTGTAATTTCTTTAGTAGCGACACCTCCCAGGGATGGTTCATCTTCAGGCTTCAGTGCTATGATGTGGTGAACAGTGAAGGCTAAAATGACTAATATTTTGCACTATTGCTTGATGGCGGAAACAGTTCGGGTTTATAGGTTAAATGTAATGCACCAGGAAGATACTACTTCATGGTTTGTGAACATAAAGAAAAATCAAAGGTAATTAACTGAGGATTTTTCACTTTAATTCTGCTAGTATTTGTTACCTACAATTTCCATTTAGATAACCATTGTTAAAATGAAAATACTTTTATTTTTACTATTAGAGCAGTTATTAGAAAATTAAGGATTTTCTTGATCCTTGTTGCCACTTATGTTGAAAGTATAAATAACTGTTCCATGCACAAAGCATGATCTACTTTCAGAATACTGTACTTATTAAATAATTTTTTCATATTAACTGGCTACAGTTGTAACTTGCATTTATTTCATTAGCACATGTTTGTCAGCTAAAATTACTTTCATGTGTCTTTATAGAGCCATTCAGTCTTACTAGTTGATTTGCAAATATTTTACTTATTTATTTTTCGCACTCTTAAAAGTTGGACAGTGTAATGAAGAGAATACTTACCTGAATATATATACATATATAATATATTTTTATATATGTGTGAGTAAACCAAAAAGATTTATTAGTTCATGTTTTCTAAAAGGCTTAACACTGGGCTACTGTAATATAAAGGTAAAAATAAAATTATTTTATTAATTTAAAATATGTCTATGGTGTTGTGTTTTAGATAAGGATTATAAGATTATAAGAGCAATCTCAGTGGATTATAAATGAACATACGGTATAAACTGATAGGGATATCTTATAACCTCTTAAATCAGGAAACAAGAGTGAATGCTTTTGGCATCTTTGTTGAAAGGAGCAACTTAGATCATTAAAGATGCTTCTGAATTATATGTAACAAAGACAAAGTCAATTATATAGTTTTCTTTTGAGCACAGAAAATGTCTGAAATTTTTTTTTTGGTTTTTTTTTTTTTGGGGGGGGGCACACCCAGTGACGCTCAGGGGTTACTCCTGGCTATGTGCTCAGAAGTCGCTCCTGGCAGGCACGGGGGACCATATGGGAACCGGGGGAATCGAACTGTGATCCGTCCTAGGCTAGTGCAGGCAAGGCAGCAGGCACCTTACCTCCTGCGCCACCTCCCGGCTCCCTGAAATTTTTTTAAATGTCCTCTTTATTAATAATTTCAGGTAAACAGTGTCTTTAATTACAGTTAGAAGTTCTGTTATTCTGTCAGACAAATCTTATTATATCCCCCAACGTTGTGACATTGGTCAGAGAATTAGATAATAAATATATGCAATATGGTAGATAGTCTTCTTTCTATTTTTAAGCAAGTCAGGTATTTTTCTCTATATTACAGATTTGGAAAATGCTTTGGATATTAATACAGTCAGAACCAGAATCTAGGCTTTTGGCCCATGACTGTATAGACAAGGGATGGCCTAAAGAGATAATTAATTGCTCAAAACAGAAAGCATAATAGAAGTTCCTATCTGATGACTATTGGCCTTTTATTCTAAGAGATGCCAGGTGATCTCTTTGGAGGTTCTTTCCCTAGATGCTTACTTTGTTTTCTATGTTTCTATGTAGAGTATGTACTTTAGTGCCTTTCTGAATACTTCAACCATTAACATCTGGCTCTGGTAACATAAATATACTTTGGAAAACTTTCAAGACAGTGGCCATCTTTTGTGGAGCTCTCTGACACTGCAGTCTTATACATTCCTGACTAATAGATAATTCAGAACAGGATGAATTACTCTCTTTTACATTTTATATTAAACAAGGGTCAGCAAAAGGCATCTTCAAGATCTAAAATTCTAAGTTTTTAATAATTAAAACTCATTTCTTTCCTTCACTGCCTTTCATGGTAGATGGCCACTCACTGACTTCAGGACATGTATGATTCTGGGTGAATATAAACCTGGAAAAAAACTAATTTACTTTTCAGCTTATAATTGCAAATCTACTAGGCTACACTTAGTGCCTTTTTATTTTATTTTTTTATAAGAAGCCTAAAGGTTACAGAACTAAATAATAATGTACTCAAGGCCACCGTGAATAAATAGTAGAGAGGATACAAACTTAACCACTGTGTATCAAAGTCTACCACCTACTAAATTCTCAGCTTACCAAGTCACAATACTTCTCTTAAAATTTTTAAAAAACATACATTCAGTTCTGACAATAATACATTTTTGAATGATAATCCTTGAAATTATTAAATTCTTTTAATCCTTTCCAGAGGGTACTCCCCCACAGAATTGGGACCCATTCCCTGTAACACTCGTGGCTAAAGTTCAGTGGTTCTGTGGTAGAATAGAGCCTTTTGTGCTGCTTGAGTTCCTCGGTGTTGGTGCCCTCAGGGCCACATCTTGCCCTTCAAGTGATCTTGGGCTATCTTTCTAGCACTATTCCAAACCTTTTAATAGAGACAAATCTCTATAGATTAGTTTTGCTCATTCTTGAAATTCATATAAATGTGCTGGCCTTAAGTTCACAGTGTCCTGAAACTGGCCCATGTTGCATGTAATCCTAATTTATTATTTTTCATTGAGTAATATATAAATATATCATAATTTGTTTTGTTGCTATGCATTTGTAATGTTTCTTGCACAAGTATTCTATAGTCCTGTGTCCCTTTCTATTAGATACTTAGATGTGGAATTACTAGATCATATGGTAGGTGATAATTCTTTTTACTGAATAAGAGCTATCAATTACTTAATCAAGGTAGTTGTATCATTGCCCTCCCACCAACAATAAATAGAATTACAATTTACTGTTTCTCTACACTTGATGTCAGTCCTGTGGTGTATAGTGAAATCTTGAAGTTTACATTAACATTTCCCTGATCACTAATGATACTGAGCTTTCATTTCAGTAAGTTGTACATTTGCAACCCTATCTACATACATTATTTCAAGTGTCTTTTCAAGTCTTTCAGCCACTTGAAAACATTGGACTTTTAAAATTGATTTATATATGTACTCAAGGCCACCATGAATAAATACTAGAGAGGATACAGATTCAACCCATGGTGTATCAAAGTCTACCACCTACTGAATTCTCAGATTACCAAGTCACAAAACTTCTCTTAAAATTTTTAAAAAAACATACATTCAGTTCTGACAATAATACATTTTTGAATCATAATACTTGAAATTATTAAAGTTTAATTCTTTTAATCCTTTTCAGAGGGTACTGCCCCACAGAATTATTTTATAAATATAAATATCTATAAAATAAATAAAATATTTTGTTATGTATCTGAATTGAACATATTTACTACCATTCAGTGACACATCTTCAGATTTATCATTGCTTTTTCTGTTTGAGTTTCAAGTGGTTGCCACCATTTCTTGAAGAGACCCTGCCGATTCAAGCAGTAGAACTTTTGTCATAAGTCAAATGTGACTGTACCGTTCTGGATTTTCTATTTGCTTATTTTGCAGTATACCAATATCCTACTAAGTAAATCTTATTGTCTGTTTAGAAATTATGGTTGATAAGTTCTCTAACATTACTACTCAGGAATATTTGAGCTAATATATATATCCTTTTCTTTTTGTGTAAGTTTTAGGATCAGTTTTCAATTTTTGTAAGCATCTAGAATCTAGAATCTAATGATCTGAACAATTCATGAATATCATGCATTTCTTTTCAATTCTCTCAGCAATATTTTAAAAATTGTTTTGGACCACACCTGACAGTGCTCAGGGCTTACTCCTAGCTCTGTGTTCAGGAATCACTCTGACAGGCTTGGGACCCTATGTAGTGGTGAGGATTGAACCAGGGTCAACCCTATACAAGGCAAGTGCCTACCCTCTATACTATTGCTCTGGCAATGTTTTATCTCAGCAATGTTTTATAATTTCTATTGCATAAATATGTTTCACCGAAATTATTCCTATGTATGTGAGATTTTGACTAAAATAAATGGCATTTAAATTTCGATTTTTAAAAAAATTTTGGATTTGAACAGTTTTTATATTGCCTGTGTTCTGCAATCTTAGCTGAATTTGTGTATTCTAATATTTTTATCTTTAAATTTTTGATACTGTTGGTTAAAAATTAATGCTGTCTAAAATAATTATGTAAGCCAGATGTTATTTTAAGTTTTTTAGTAGTCACCATTTTAGGAATTGTAAACAAGAAGAATAATTATTGTATGTAAGTAAACACAAATATTCAACATATGCAAATCTATTTTATGTATGTCTTCTACAAAGCTTGAAAATCATTGTTTACTTTTGCATTTGATCATAATCTGGATTTGCCATCAAATGTACAGTAGTTACTTGTAGCTACCGTTATATAATTTATATTTGATTCTCTTTTGAGATATCATTTCTCTACTGAGGTTCACCCATTCTGCCCAATCCTTTCAAATTTTTATTGTTTATCCACCCCTAATTTAATTATGAGTAACATTATGAATGATATGTTATAAAAATCAGATTATTATTTTTATTTTAAGAGTTTAAAGTTTTATTCTTAGAGACTTAATAGCATTACTACCAAATATCCACAATATCTTGTGGAACACAAGACTAATGTGTTCTATTACAATCTAACCTAAGTCCTCGTCTTTCCATTAGACCAGGAAGGTGGTGATTATTCCTAAGGCAACCAGTTGTTTAATGAACTTCAGAATTAAAGTTCATGGTATTCTTCAAGTTCCTCTGATTTGGGATGGAGAACATCCACTTCTAACACTCTCCTTAGTATTAGGCTAATCCTGAAATCTGTGTTTACATTCAGTCCTTGTACCACCTACATAGTTAAAAAAGTCAGACAAGCATTGGGGGAAATTTGTATATATATTATAGGGCTTTACTCTCTTAGGATCTTCTCTTTCTAGAATTACATTTTTTTAACTTCCAACTCCTTGAAACTCTGAACTGCATTCTGTCATCTAAGACTGCTTCATTTGTTTGAACTCTCTTCGTACAGGCACTCTTAAGGAAATAGAGAAAGCAGTTAAATGTCTCCATTGCTTCCCTTTTTTTTTCTTTTTTTAGATTTTATATCAATATTTCTTTATTGCCTAGATTCCATAAATACATTTTCTCATTTTTATTATAACACTGATTTATGCATTGTTCACAATGCAGTCATTTCATGAATTAAATATTCAAACACCAATCCCATCATCAGTATTACTTTCCTTTACCAGTATCCCTAGCCTGCCTCCATTCAGACACAAATTTACTTCTTATTGCTTGCTATAATTCAAAAGCAAATGGAAATAAAAGAACTTATATCAACACAGGTCAATTTGAAATGATTGTTATATCTCTCCAAAGTGTTACTAAAGTCAGTATCTAAGCATCTACTGGGGTGTAGTGTTCAGGCTCACTGAGCTTGTTGTAGGTTTTCATATAAATTTCTCATCAGATTTCCTGTGTTACTACTGGGCTAATACTACCAGAATATATTGAGGTGTAGCACAGCCACATGTTGCCATGCATTCTAGGATTTACAGATCTAAAACAAATTTGGTGGCTTGGAAATTTGGTAAGGAAGTGGCAGAGCTGGACTATTTCTCTCAAAGGGTAGATGGTATTCAGCTGCTGTAGTTTATGCAGAAAGGGGAATCTGCCAGTATCACATTTCTGGGGGTGCCACAGCTATATCAGCCAGGACTAGACTTACTGGGAAGTATTGGCAGTCATTATTTTCTTTTGGAGCTTGCTGCTGCTTCCTTTCTTTCAAGAGTGGAATTCTTCCTATTTTCTCTCTACCTTAGGTTGATCTCCACTGTCTTCAAACAATGGTAGTTTATATTTCTCCCCCAGAGTTTATTGTTGTTAGTGAGTGTACCAGTTTAATGAAAG
>PVKC010015281.1:0-21555 GCA_004027635.1 Crocidura indochinensis
AGCATCCTGTTTTGAAGCTTCAAATTTTGAGTCACTGAGAAATTATATGACTTGCCAAAGGTCAATTGGTTATTCAGTGGCAGAACCTACTATCCCCTGATGACTATGAATCCATTGCTTTTTCCATCTGGTTCTGTTGCCTTTGCTTTTGTGTTGTCTTCCAACATGTCTCAATACATCTGAGGATATCACAGTCCATTTGAATTCATGTGGCAGGATCTTGGGCAACTGCCAAGTATACAAATACACCTTAGTATATTTGAGTGTTATTTTTATCATTTGCTTTTTCTCCAGAAAAAACACAAAATGATTCTGTCTTAATTCCAGTGAGT
Organism: Crocidura indochinensis; assembly: GCA_004027635.1. Classification (NCBI taxonomy): domain Eukaryota; kingdom Metazoa; phylum Chordata; class Mammalia; order Eulipotyphla; family Soricidae; genus Crocidura; species Crocidura indochinensis. Next base: position 333 of record PVKC010015281.1, read on the forward strand.
TTGGAGATGCTCCATAGTTCTTCCCCAAAGTTGGCTTTTATATTTTCAACCTCTACCTTTTCCCTTGCATCCTAGGGATATTTTTCCATAAGAAGATACACTAACTGCTATAATCTGTCTGCATGGCATGCTTGAGGAGCTCAAAAAGAGGCTTCACAGAGTATTATGGTAGGGAAGCATTTTGGTAGCTTGTCTTAGTTGAAAGCAGTACAAAGCAATCTTCTTTTCCAAGCCATTTGGAGGCAAATTACTGGCTAAAAAACAATGTGGTCTACATAAAAGTCATAAGTCTGATTTTCATGTGTCATCTGTCTGTTGCACAACTCTGCTTTAAATTATCAATAGAAACAGAAACAAAGAAGGCAGGAGCTCTTCAACATGTTGTGATTTAAAAATTGCTGGGAAGCTCTTACATAGTGGGTGCCTACTGTCTATTTCCTCAGAGAACACAGATGGAAAGAATGGCCCTTTCAACAATGGGTAGAGAAAATAGATAATTTACTACCAAGGCAGCTGTGCTTTCCCTGGTTATTTTCCATTACTTCCATTCCCAGGTCAAAACACAGTGTATTTTGCAAAGAAAAGAGAATATCTGGTTTATATTTACCCTGAGTCATGCTTGGTTGCTACCTGAGATAATGAAGTCTCCTCTTCTTTTTGTTGTGGCATAGATACCCCATCCAAGACACCGCCATCCAAGGGTCCCAGGGAATGGCACATGATCATAGGTTGAACATGATACAGGCATAATTCTGCTGATAGAACTATCATTTTAAGTTATTTTATTGAGGCTTGCTTGACACATTAAATATATATCTATATCTATATCTATATATAGATATAGAGGATATAGATATAGATATAGTCTAGGGCCAAAGCGATAGTGCTGCAGGTAGGGTGTTTGCCTTGCATGTCACCTATCTGGAGTCAATCTCCAGTTTCCCATTTGGTCCCTGGAACCTGCTAGTAGTGATCCCTGAGTACAGATTGCAGAGTTAGGAGTAACCCATGTACACTGCAGGTATAGCCCCAAAATACAAACTAAACTATATACAGTAAATATTTATAATTCAATGACATACCTGTGTAACTTTCCTCACTATCCATAAATAATTACTATTATTTTTATTTTATATAATTTACTATTACTGCTTAACAATAGAAACATGTAAGTATATAATACTGTTAGCTATAGACACTATGCTGTTTAGTACATCTCTGAACTTTATTTTTCTTACAGGACTGAAAACTTGGTACCTTTGACTAACATATTCCCATCTCCCCATCATCCCTGCTCCTTGCATCACAAGCATAGCCCTTGCTTCTATATTTGGCTTATTTCAATCAGCCTAAAGTACTTTAGTTCTAAAATAATGTTGTAAATGACAATGTTTATTTCAAGACTAAATAATGTTTCATGTTTGTATACACAATATTTTCTTTTCTATGCATGTACTGTCTGTACAGTAATGTTATAATGAATATGGTTAAGTATCTCTTTGAGCTCCACTTTCCAATTCATTTAGATTAAGTACTCAGAAGCAAATTTGCTGAATTAGTATATGATGGTTCTTTTTTTTTTTTTTGGTCACACCCGGCAGTGCTCAGGGGTTACTCCTGGCTCCATGCTCAGAAATAGCTCCTGGCAGGCACGGGGGACCATATGGGGCACCGGGATTCGAACCGATGACCTTTTGCATGAAAGGCAAATGCCTTACCTCCATGCTATTTCCCCGGCCCCTGATGGTTCTATTTTTAACTTGTTTAATGTCTGCATTTACTACCATCTCATAAAGTTATTTACATAGTAGCTGATTATTCTTATGCACTATGGGAAACAAAAGAGAATGAATAAAACTGAAGAAAAAAATTTCATTAACTTAATATTTCCTTACTGTCCCCAAAAAACTTCCAATTAAAAAAAATCATGGGAGCCGGGAGGTGGCGCAGGAGGTAAGGTGCCTGCTGCCTTGCCTAGGACGGACCACGGTTCGATCCCCCGGTTCCCATATGGTCCCCATGCCTGCCAGGAGCGACTTCTGAGCGCATAGCCAGGAGTAACCCCTGAGCGTCACTGGGTGTGGCCCAAAAACCAAAAAAAAAAAAAATCACATACAGGATCCTTTTGCCTCTTCAGAGTCCAACATCATCTTCCCCCAGGTCCTTTGTCTCTGACATAAATGCTTTTTTTCTCCAAGTAAAATGTCCTTTTGAATGCATCAATCTCCTCCCCACAATTAACAACTGATTTTTGAGAAATTTCATTCATTATCCACTTGGACCAGTTCTATATATTGAACAGTCCTATATTTCTCAAAGACCCATATTGTTCTCTGAGCTATTAAAAATATAAAATAAATGCAAATTCCTAAAATGTGTGAGATGCATCAAAAACAATGCTTTGAAAGGCATGTATAGCCTTGAATGCATGTATTACAGAGAAAATGTATAAGATTGAGTGCCCATATTGAAAAGAAATTTATAAGGGCTTGGAGATGGTATAGGAACCATGAGCACATGTTTTGCATGCTTGAGATCTTGTTTTAATCCATAGTAGTACTGAAAGTATAAGTTCAATAAAATCGTTAAGACCTCGCTAATTCATAAGAATAGTCATTTCTATATTTTTCTATATTTTTTCTAATTTCAAATATATGCCAGAATAAATATCCCATTGGTCTGAGGATAAAGAAACTATGGTATATTTACATAATGAAATAATATGCAGCTATTAGGAAAAATGAAGTCATGAAACTTGTTTATGCATACATAAATGGATATGAAGAGTATTATCTGAGTGAAATAAGTCAGAGGGATAGGGACAGATAAAATGATTCCTCTAGGGATATTTTTTTAAAAACCATAGTATGAGAATAATGTCCAAAGACAATAGAAATTAGGGGTAGGAGAACTGGTCCATAGTAGGACATTTACCACAGAGGGAAAGGTGGGAGTACAGTTAGGACAGAGAAGGGCCCACTTTGACAATAATAGTCGGAAATGATCACTCTGATCAAGAACTAGGTGCTGAAAGGAGGTAAAGTTATATGTATGACACCCTTTCAGTAACAGTATTGAAAACTCTGGTGCCTAAAAGCAAAAGAGGGGAAAGAGAAGTAAAATGTCTGCCTAGAAGTAGATCAGGAGAGAAGGAAACTAAAGGAGGACATTTGGTAGTAGGAAATATGCACTGGTTGGAACATTGTATGATTAAAACCCCCCCCAAAAAAACACAAAACTCTACTATCAACAACTATGTCATGGTAATTCAATTTAAAAAAGAAAGAAATTCTCAGGACTATCAGAATGTTTTCAATTAAATCAAAATCACAGATATAAACTAATTCCAAAGTTTATATGTTGAAAGAAACAATAAAATAAACTAGCCAACACAATGTCAAGAAAGTCAAAAAGTTGGAGGACCAAAACTATCCAATTAGCAACAGTAATCAAGTGTGGGGACACAATCGGGTATATGGGCAAGACAGATAGTACAAATAGTTAAAGCACTTGCCTTGCATGCAGTCAATCCCAGTTAAATCTCAATGACAATGTTTGTTTCAGAACTGAATAATGTTCCATGTCCATATACACATTGTTTTCTTTTCAATGCATGTACTGTCTGTTTAGTAATGTTATAATGAACACGGTTAAGTATCTCTTTGAGCTCCATTACATATGGTCTCTTGAACAGTGTCAGATGTGATCCTTGAACACAAATCCAGGAAGCAGCCCTGAACACCATAGGATATGGTCCCAATTCCCACCCATCTCCCAATAGAATGAGGTAAACTGATCAATGGAACAGAAAAGAGGATCCAGAAATTAGTAAAATATAAAACACTGATGATACCACATACTGGGAAGAAAGTGAAGCAGTAGGGAAGAAAGTGAAGCAGTCCCTTCACTCCTCTCACCCATTCTCTTTTCTCTTTTCTTTTTTTTTTGTATTTTTTGTTTGTTTGTTTGTTTGTTTGGGTCACACCCGGCAGTGCTCAGGGGTTACTCCTGGCTCCATGCTCAGAAATTGCTCCTGGCAGGCACGGGGGACCATATGGGGCACCGGGATTCGAACCGATGACCTTTTGCATGAAAGGCAAACACCTTACCTCCATGCTATCTCCCAGGCCCCCCATTCTCTTTTCTCACTCATTTATTCTTCCCCTCTGTTCACTCTTCTCACCCAGCCACTCTTTCATCCATTCACTCTTCATATCTGTTTGCTCTTTTTGTCTATTTACTTTTCCCATTTGTTTACTTTTCCTATCCATCCAGTCTTATCATTTGTTTATTTTCCCACCCATTCTTCATATACATTCACTCTTTTCATGTGTTCACTCTTCCCATTCATTCACTCTTGTTGCCCATTCACTCTTCCCATTCAATTCAACTATTGTACTCCTTGATAATTATTTACTAAAAACAGTTAATAGCTTATTTCCACCAAAAATGTGCCCTTGGATATTTCATAATTTTCATAATTTTCAAAAGTTGATGGTCATCAAGGTATATTTCAATTGTGAATAAATAAACTGTGGTATGTATAGGCAATGGAGTATTTACTAAAAGAAAATCATGTATTTCATAAAGAAATCCCATATGAATACATGGGAGAATCTTAGATGAATACTAGAAAGTCAATCTGAAGATATGTCATTCTGCATGATTTTAGCTATTTGCTATTCTGTAAAAGGCATGAAATAGTAAAGACATGGGTGGGGAATGCCAGGGCATTGAGGAGAAATGGAGAAATAACGAAGCACAATGGATTTTTAGAGCAGTGGAACTATAAATTAATAGATTCTTCTTGTTATTCATTTCTCCAAACTCATCAAATGTGCACTATTAAGCAGACTGGCAAACTGTAGACATTAGTAAACTGTGATGTTAATGAAAGTTCAGCAACTGTAACAAGTGTTGGAGGCAATGGTGGTAGACTGTTCATGCAAGGAGGGCATGAAATTTCTATCTATTTAGATGTGAATCTAAAGCCACTTAGAAACAATAAGCTGTTTTCAAGAAGAAAGAAAAGAGTAAGCCCAGACTTGTAATGCTGTGTCCTTAGCCTCAAAACATTCTGATGAAAGCTTTGGAATTATGACCTAATTGGCCTCATAAAGCCCAAGTCAAATGTCATCTTCTTGCAGCCTGTATATCGGTGACTACTAACAAAATTTCTGCCTGTATGGGGGTGACAGTCTTTGGCTTGACTGTTCCTCCATCCTCTCTCCCCAGTCAGAGAGACAGAGAAAACAACAGGTAAGGGTACTAATGAGGCCACTGAAGAAATGATTATCTAACAAATTATTATAAATTATTTGTTCATAATTTCTTAAATTATAAAGTATCACTGTGCGGTAAAAAAGCTTTTAGTTTCTTAGAAACTTGACTTAATACAAAGAATATAGGATAAAAGCAGATTCTGTAAATGGAACATTGTTTTATGTACTAACCAGCATACTTTCCATAAACGTTATATAAGGAAAACAACATGGGACAAAATGACATTATTGGGAGAACTGCCTTATTAAATTCTTAGTAACTATAATTCTTAAGTAAAGTAAGAAGTAAAGTTCCTCTATTTTTATTTTTTTCAGGAGGGATGAATGATGCCAGAAATTTGTGCTGGGGATGGGTAATATTCCAAAGAAGTGTGTTCAGATATGACTGGGGAGATGACTAGGAGAAAGGGCTTGAGTTTAATACATGACTCCACATGACCTTGAGTGCACTCTGAGTGTGGCCTTGAACATCCCTGGGAACCAGTGGAGTGACCTGTAGTCCTAACACTGCTAATCTGAGCACTAAACCATATGGTCATCTCACTGGGTAGCAAGCAGCATGCACGATAGGACCCTGGACTCCTTAAAGACAGCCCCATTTAAGGTAAGTACCTTACAGATCCCCCACCCTTATGAGGTACTTGGAAAACTGATGGAGAAGCTCCCATGATGGTTTAAAAATCATCATGAAGAAGGAACAACTGACTTGCATTTTCCATACTGAATCCACTCAGAACCAGTAGCTGATCTGACTCCCAGTTCTCTCCACTCCTTCATTCACTTCCCCTCTGGGAACTGAGCTGGTGCTCAGAGGGCCCAGTTGGAGGTAAGCAGGTTGGGGTGAGTTACTCTGTTCTTTTGGGGCAGACGTAGCTGAGAACAGTGCCCTGTTCCAGGTAGGAGGGAGAACATTAGTTCAACAAGACACCCCCCAACCCCACTCTGAGCTCAAGATCCTCCCAAGTTTACCATCAGAAACAGCCTTTGGCTTCATCACACCTGTGCTATGTTTAAAATATCTGTTCATAACTACACAGGAAACTGGAGAACATGTATGAACACTATGAACTCAGAATTGCTGTGACTGAGTAACGGGCAAGTCAGCCCAGTCATGGCATCATGGCCAAGGGTCATGGAAAGTCTGGGCTCGAGTGCACACACTCTCATCTCTCAGGTTGCCTGCACATCTCCTCTCCTTTGTACAGTTGATAGGCCAAAGGAAGCCATACCTACAACTCCACAGGCACCCTTTCCAGAACTCCAGGGGACTTACAGGAACTGAGGCCAGGCTCAGCATGCCTAAGGGCAGATGGTGGTGACAGCTGTGAGGAACGGAACGAGTTTCCAGGCATGCCAGGACAGTCTCTGCAGTAGAGTGCAGGTCCATTGAGGGTCAAGCTGAGGCAGGAAGCAATCAGAGATCCAAGACCTGAGGCCTGCCTGGGTTCAAGGGCAGAGCTGCTCATAGCCCTTCCCTCGGAATAATTGCTCCACATTCCTTCCAGTTCCAAGATGTTGTTCTCCAGTAACAAGAGGGGAAGAGAGGGGAAACTCTGCCCTCCTTGAAGGGGTAGCCCTGAGGCTGGGGAAAGGAAGAAACCCCTCCTGCCAAGCTCCCCAGATGCCAAGTACAGAGGGACCAGCTGAGGGCGTGTTGGCTGGGCCTTGCACGCGTGTGGGAGCGCATATGGATGAACTTGACCTGCTTTGCTCTGCTCTCATAACCAGATGCAGCTGGAAGAGCATGTCCTTCCCTCCCCACTCTGGTAATTACTTGGATAGTATGTGGCTAAGTAAGATTTCACAAATTGACAGCTTGCAGACAGGATTTGTCCTAAAGCCTTATTTTATTTGGCTCCCGGAGCATTGAAAAAAAAAAAAAAGAAGAAGAAGACACACACACTGCTATATTTAAAATTTGGAATATCTTGCATAAAAAAACCAAAGTTCAAATTCTAAAAAAAAAAAATCCAACAACAACAACAACAAAACCGGAAGTCTTGCCAGATGACAAAAATTGACTGAAATGAGCTCATCAGAACATCTTTTAAGTTAGTTTTGCAACTAGGGCCCAGTGACTGGTACTAGACAACCATTTGTTGTGGAGAACTGTCCCAATTTGTTTGGAATATTGGCTATCAGCCCTATGGATACCCAGCAGCCAGTGACCTCCCTCCTGCAGTCACTACATGGCCAATAAGGGGCCAGAGAGATGCAGATCACCTCCAATCCAGAGTTGTGGCCCGTTGGCACTTTAATAGCAGCTCTGGCAAGGTTAGACAGAAGCAAAGAGCTGGGAAAGATGAGGTCCAACCCTCTATTTCTGCAGAGAAAACAAGCCCACACAGAGAGGCTGAGGGACCTGCCTATGGGATGTGATAAACACAGGATAGACAGGTCTATGCTGGGACCAGGACCATGTCTGTGTAACAAATGTGCCACGTCTCCACTAAGCCACAGGAAGTTTCCCTGGTGGGTGAAAGCTATTCAGCCTCTGTGGACCCAGACCCTCATTTCCACTTTGCAACAGATTCCCATTGTACATGGAACCCTGTGTGCAAATACCCTGTGCACATAGATCCTGTTGATCACGAACCTTTGTACTCAAAGACCCTCATGCAAATGGAACCCTGCGCTCTCAGACCCCTGTGCATATGAACTTCTATGTACACAAATCCCTGTGTATATGGGCCCCTGCGCTCACAGACCCCTGTGTACAGGATTCCCATGTTTTTGAACCTCTGTGTGCATGATCCCTGTGGTCACAAAACCTGATGGTCATAGATCCCTGTACAAATGGACTCCTGTGTACACAGACTACCAAGGCTAAATGCAAAAAAAAAGGATTAATGCAGAGGCTTGAAAAAAGGAATGGTTATTCCTCTCCCTTTCTTCTCCCCACTACCTGGAGGGAGAGGAAAAACTGAGTGTGGAAAATATGAAGCAGGGTGCCCTGGGCCAGCTGTACTCAGGCAGCACTGGGAGAAAGAAAGAGGAGCTGCAAAGATAGATTCTGGCTCCTAGAGTGATCCTCTCCTATCTTCTATGTCACTCATTCCCATGGGGCACAAGGGCATAGGCACCTCAAAGACAACTAAGTGTCTCAGATCACTCAGGAGCATGGCAGGATGGGCCTGGCAGGATGGATGTGGCAGGATGGCATCTAGACTGAAAATGAGAAGTCTGCTTTAACCTTTCACTGATTGCCTCTTCCAGTGGGGTTTTCCGGATGGCTTGGACTGATTGAAAGGGATTATTTTACATCATTTAGGAAGATGTCTTCCACTTGTTGTTTTAAATTATCAGGGCATTTACAAGAAATAACCTAGGTTACACTCATGCTCATAAAATAAACCCACTTTAGTTTTGCTTACATAACCTAGATGCTTAGGAGGTTTTCAAGCCTGCTCTTCATTAATTTTATTGCCACAAAGGGAAATAAAATAGTTTGAACATTTACTATGCACCAGACACAGTGGGTTACCTAATCACATTCTCCTTCAAATCTGTTAGCTGGAGTAACATTCAACATTTACAAGCAGAGCATCGTGGTCTCACACAACTTCCAAGCAGGTTTTCCATCCCATAAAGTTAGGCTTCAGACTCTCACCTGATTCCAAACCCTGTGGCCTTGCCTTCTCTAACATTTATGCCAGAACTACAGACCAATCACAAGAGTCAGGTGAGAAAAACCTGGAGAAGTTATAGGGAATCAGACCTGATGTAGAACTAACCTCTGGAGGTAAGGAGGCACCAGAATCAGGTCATTGGGAGGTGAATTATCTTTTGGGAAGCAGTGTGATGAGATGCCCGTGGATGTGGCAGGTTCCATGGTTAAGGTCTGGAAGAAGACAAAGGCAAAACCAAATTTCTCTGCAGAGGAAGTTCCTTCCTGGAGATCTAAGGTGAGAGAAAGTGAAGGCAAGAATGGAAGGAATACATTATGAAGTGTATGATAGGAGACAAGATCCCAGTGGAGCAAAGTCTCTGGGAAGATAGGTGATAAATTTTAAGGATGGAGTGTCTGTTATTGAATTGGAAACCATCTGGTTCTTCCAAATATTCTATAAAAGTGCTTGGTGATATGGTTTAAGTATAGCATATTTCTAACATGTACAAGGCCCTGACTTTGATCTCCAGCATTGTGTGGTCCCTGCAATTGCAGGATATGATACTAGGTCCCTAAGCACCACTAGCCCTGCAGACTGAGCTCCACAACAGCCTCCCCAACCCCCCAAGAACTGACAGGTGAGACACTTTTAACAAAATAACTGCACATGGAGATGCTTTCTGTGTCTCCTGTTGGGACCAGAAGCTACTTGTTGAAACAGAGATGTTATGGAGCAATGAGATGATGGAACAGAGAGATAATGGAACATGCTAGAGCTGGGAGATGGGACTCCAAGCTCTGGGGCACTGGGCACGCCGAATAGAGGGCAGGGAAGAGGGGTCCATAGAGAGGGGCAAATGGGCCTTGGACAGTGTGGCCAGAACAATGGTCACAGCCTTGTGTGAGAGTCCAGAGTTGCTAATGAGCTTTATCATATGAGAGAGAATCCAAACATTCAGGCATGTACTGGGATTTGGAGTATCTTGACCTGAGCTAACATCTGGTTTTTGAAAAGATCTTTCTAGTAGAACTGTTCACAGATTAAGTGGGTGATCTCAGCCAGCTTCATGCTTCAACTCTTCACGCATGTGGGTGGGCCCAGACAAATGTTTCTTTTGGGGGAAATGGGCCACACCTGGCAACGCTCAGGGGTTGCTACTGGCTCTACGCTCAAAAATAGCTCCTGGCAGGTTCAGGGGACTATATAAAATGCTGAGAATAGAACCCAGGTCCTTCCCAGGTAAGCCGCATGCAAGGCAAATAAATGCCCTACCAATGTGCTATCGTTCCAGCCTGCCAAATATTTAATAGAAAATGCATATGGTTTCCTCTAGCCTCCAGGATATACCAGGGGGGTCACAGGTGACAATTGCATATATTGGGGTGCATACTACAAGACATAATATAGATTGGCATGATGGGGACTATGGTAGGAAATAAGGTTAGAAAGGGCCAAGGTGGAAAAGGTTGAGAAACCTGGGTGAGAAGCATTGGCTTGGTGGGAGGCCAGGGACATGCTGAGTATTTGGGAGAAAGTTTGACAGCAACCTAACCCAGATACCAGGTTTATCCCCCAAGTTGTACCTTAGTAACCCCACTCCCATTCCTGAGTAGTTTTCCAAGTGGATCCAGGGAAAGGAGTGGTGGCAGCAGGGCAGGAAACTTTCGAGAAATTTGCTCTTGACCTCAATCCAGTCGTACAGAAGCAGAAACATTGGAAGGCATGTCCACTATGACAAGCTGTCCCAGTGTTCCTCTAGTAGTTAAGAGCTATTGCTTTCTGATATAGTAACTCTTCATGGCTCTGGGCCCCCATAATTATAAAAGGGGAGGATAATATCCTTTTGGTATTAGAATTAGTAAATATATTCCTGGTTCCACACATGGTTTTGTGAGGTACACCTAGAGAATGTGACAAGACAGACACACCCATCATACTTTCCTGGAATGACTCCAGAGTTTCACACCAGCTTTAGTAAACTTGTGTAAGTGTGCAGGTGCTCATAGTAGTTTCGAAGCAACACAAAGCAAAGCCACTTGTCCCTTCTATAAGCATGATTGTGCATGATGCTGGATATTTTACCTGTGCCACCTTCTCTGAGGGTTCTCCTGCTTGCATTTTTAATCCCTCTGAGACTCACATCACACTAGTAATGTTGCAGTTGTGTTTAATAATGCCCCAAAGTCACTTTTGTTGACATAGTCTAGAATAGTTCTGAAACATAGTCTCTCGGTTTCTGCAAAAACCCAGCATTTCTCAGATTCTTTCCATTGTCTTTCCTGGGTAATCCAATATTCATGGAAAGGAAAAAGAGTAAACACTTTTGTGACGATCTAAATTTTTCCAATGGAATTTTAAACAATTTGACAATTATGTCTTATTTAAAAGTGATATAAAATAAATGCTTCTTAGCAAGCTAACAATTGTCCGGCAAATATTATAACTCTCATATTCTCACAGTGGATTGTTTCCTGAGTCTTACATTGGAATTCTTTCGAATTAGGGCTCAATGATCTTCTTTATATTTTTTCCAAGGTTTGAAATCCATGAACCTGTCTCTACTTACTAGAACAATGGTCTCTATTATGGTGTCTTTTCTTTAAATCCAAATATTATACTAAGCATTTTGAGAGTTCCCTATCCCAAGTACAGGCAATTAAATTGTCTATAAGTTATTCAGAGTCATAGAAAGTGAAATGGAATCAGAGCTTGGACTTTGAAATGAGTTCAAAAATGTGTACCATTTGTCAATGGCAGTGCCTGTCAAACAGTCCTCATTATCTCCTGCTTCTGTTATTAGCAGATAGATAATCCCACACAGATTTCCCCAACTGAGATGGAGCCTGAAGTGAAATCTGGCCTTCCTCAGTGGTCAAGAAAGATGGGAGACAGGATGTTCGCTGGAGCCATGAGATGCTGGATGAAATATAAAAACACCCCTCGTGGGACAAAGGAGCTCAAGTTTCACTCTTCAACCTCTGAGCCTCAATGTAGATGATGATGGGGTCTCGATGCATCTCTTCAGGGACCTAGCATGGAACACAGGAGTGAGTAATGGGAGTGGGCATCTTCTCCCCTGGGCTCATGCCTGGCTTAGAACAAAATGAAATGGTCAGCACCCTGCTCCTCTTCAGTGCCTCTTGACCCTGAACCACCTTGGCTCTTACAGTGTAGGACCTAGTGCATGATTCTTTTTTTTCTTTTTTTTCTTTAAGCATTTTGATTACATACATGATTGTGATTAGGTTTCGGTCATGTGAAGAACACCCCCTTCACCAGTGCAACATTCCCACCACCAATGTTCCAAGTCTCCCTCCCTTCCACCCCACCCACACCTGTACTCCAGACAGGCTTTCCAGTTCTCTCATTCATTTACGTGATTATGATAGTTTTCTGTGTAGTTATTTTTATAACTGCACTCACCACTCTTTGTGGTGAGCTTCATGGAGTGAGCTGGAAGTTCCAGCCTCCTCTCATTGTCTCTGATGATTGTTGCAAAAATGATTTTTATTTTCTTTAAAACCCATAGATGAGTGAGACTATTCTGTGTCTCTCTCTCTCCCTCTGACTTATTTCGCTCAGCATGGTAGATTCCACATACATCCATGTATAGGAAAACTTCATGACTTCATCTCTCCTGACAGCTGCATAATATTCCATTGTGTATATGTACCACAGTATATTTATTGCAGCACTATTCACAATAGCCAGGCTCTGGAAACAACCAAGATGCCCAGTGCATGATTCTTACAGAACAAGTAAGTAAACAGGTGCACAAGGAGGAATGAAAGAATGGAGGCTGGGGAGAGTTTCTTAGATGCACTCTGCTATTCCTGAACTCCTCCTTACCTGGGATAGAAGGTGAAACTGCTGCCTTCTTCTTGTATTACTCCCTGCTGAGTCTGAAATGCAGGTGGCACCATCTTAGCAACAGCAGCAGCAGCATTCGTTCCATCATGGACATGGTGAGGGAAGGGTGACAACCCCAGGACCATTAGTCACACATCTAGAAACACCTGTCCTCACCCATCCTCAGCCTCTAAGGATGTTCCTTAATGAGCAACTCAGGGCAAGGAAGAAGTTTTAGACACCCCTTGGAAGATGGTGAAGGCACCCCAAAGACACTGGAGGCTTGATGGGATGCAGGAAGGGCATTTATAGGACAGAGGTAAATTCTTTGCCTGGTGTATGAAGGAAAAGCACAGGCAGAAGTCAGAAGAGCTGTGTTCTTGTTGTGCCCTGTCAGTCAGTGTGGAATGTGCCAGAGCATGAGGCATTGGAACATAGTTGATTGTCTGGTCCAGAAGTTCTTCCTCTTCTCTGGTCTCAGCTTCCAGAAACTTTATTCCTGGAATAAAGTAGCAGTGCTCTCCTCCTTCTAAGCATGTGCATAGAACAGTAAACTTTAGCTTCTAGACTGTCCCTTTCTCTCCCTGAGAGAGGACAGGAAAAGAGGAAGGGGGAGTCTCACACACTCAAATGAGGTTGGTGAGACATCACCCTAAGAATACCTTGGGAAAAGCAGCTCTTCAGCTAAGCAGCTCACACCTGTGTGTCACATGGGACAGCTGAACTTCCAAATATGTACCAGAGTTGGTTGAATTGGTTTGGCAAATAGAAAAAAAGGAGTCATTGAGTTGAAGACTAATTTGCTTATTTATAATTTCAAATGTTCTATTTGTGTTTATTGAAAGAGAGATTTTATTTTCAATGAGGCCTCCAGATGGCAAAAACACAAATGGCAGGGCTGGCGTCAGTGTGTTGACTGCCTCATCCTTCCACATCTCAATATCATAAAAAAAATCAACTTTTCCAATACTGCCTTTTCCCATTCTTGCCCAATAGTTAGTTAGAAAACATTTCAGAAGCAAGTGTTTTCCCTCAAACAACAAAAGCTTTTGTGTTGCTTTCTGCCTGTGGAGCAAAGATGATATAAAGGCCTGGAATTCCTTCACTCACCAGGTGCTGACTGTACACTGAAGGCAGAAGATACTCCTCATGTGATAAGCTAAAAATGATGCCCTTGTTCCCAGGAGCCAATTGCAGTGGGAAGCCCTTGACTAGGATCTCTCCAGAGAGGAAGAGAGCAAAGGAGGGACACTCAAGCATTTTGAGATTTTTTTTCCCTCTGAACCAGCAGTGTGATTCCATCAGTCAGGAAGTGAGGGACTTTTCTGGAAACTTTTCTAGAAAAAGGCTCTGAACTTAGGAACATCAGCCTGTTCCTCACAAGAGGAAGCCTCTGGAAATGAGTCCCTCACTCTCCTCTGAAACGACATCTTGAAGTCCTTATCAACAGTATGAGGAGAAGGCACCAAGAGACCAACCTCCCTGCTTCTCCAAAGGAAGGGCTTGAACTCTCCTGGGGGCAAGTGATACCCAGAGGATTTGAAACTCCTTTTCCATCCAGTGCTATTACAGGAACAGTCTCTCAGCCCAGAGCACAGTGTGTGGGGGCATGGTGGGCATCACTTTACATTGCTCCACTGCTCTCTGTCCTGTGCTATTGGCTTTTGCTCCACTGCAAAACTGAGGTGACCAGGAAACATATCACAAGGGTTTCTGAGATTATAAAGCACTGGCCTAGGTTAGTGATATTTATTTAGTCTTTTGAGTTACTTCTGTTGCAGTGCTGGGCTGGCATCTCTGTCTTTGTTAGGGAATCTGAGATCCTGAAACAGCTGTGCAATTTGGATAGTGCTTAGCATATAGGATGGGGTCAAACAAGTTCTTGTTGTCGGACTCTCAACAAAGGTACCTGCTAATGAGTTATTCTGGGTTGTTCTTTAACTCATTGAATGGCGCCATCACCCAAGAGGTGTATAGTTTGTAATCTAACCCACTGTACTCCAATATTTTTCTACCATACTTCTCCCTCCCTCCTGAGTCCCGCTCCTACAGGTTGCCCCCTAGTCCCTATGCCATGGTCCCCATGCTTTTCACCTTTGAATCCCTTGGAATATGCTGGGCCACATACCCCCTGGTTAGAAACTCTGATCTGACCTCTGGGTCCTCAAATCTCCTGCCTCATTCCCGAGTTAGTATGAAAGATACCAAGTTGCCTTATGGGCATTATTTCAATTCATCCTCACCACAGTTGTTTGTCATGGTACTCTCATTGGATGCATTTCATTTCTCTGAGGTGCAGGAGATTGGCCAAATAAATAACGTCAGCGGAAATTGGGTGCGGCACGCCATGCCCTTAAATATACTTCAGAACTCCTCGGTTGTTAAAAGAGAGACAAAACCAACCCAATCACATGTTTGTGAATGGGAAAGATTTTTTTTTTACCAAGGATGGTTGAAAAGCTGCCTCCAATGCTTGCATCAAGATAAACAGATCTGATAGACATAATCAAATTTCTGGCTTTAACTTTGTTGTTATTGGGGTTTCTCTTTCCCTCCCTCGCTACAGACTTTTATGAAGTTTCCATGAGAAAAGGGATCCTGCGGTCATGTAAAATAATCAAGAATAAGAATGTAGGAAAGAGGGACTAGTAAGCCATATGAGGAAATCACTAATAAACTGTCTCAGAGCTGACATGTAATCCCCCCAATTCTGCACATTTCTCAAGCTCCAGGTGGCCACCAACTGCCTCTAGAGGGCACCAAAGAGACCAACCTCCTTTTTTTGAATATTATATTGCAGCAGGTTTGACGTGGACCCCTGCCTGGGAGGGTTTCTGGATGGTCCTTTTTGGAAAAATTTCAGGACCTTCCTCTGATCTGAGTATAGGTCAGGGTCTCCCAATAGGCTGACAGCAGCTTCTGGGTGATTAAAGGCCTGTGGTGCCCTCCTCCATGCCCAGCACTGATGTAGAGGGTGGTTAATACAACCACAAAGTGGGTTGCTGGCACAGAGTGTCCCAACCTTTAGAACCAGATTAGGAGATCGTGCCTTCTTCACCTTGAAAAACTTTCTCCCAGAGAGCAGTAGTGTTTACATCCTCCAGTCAGAATCAGCTGGCAGTGAACTTTGATGGCTAAGGGTCTGTGTAAAATAAGTCAGAGGGAGAGAGATAGATGCAGAATAGACTCACTCATCTATGGGTTTTAAGAAAAATAAAAGACATTTTCACAATAATCCTCAGAGACAAAAAAGAGGAGGGCTGGAAGGTCCAGCACACAACATGAAGCTCACCACAAAGAGTGGCGAATGCAGTTAGAGAAATAACTACACTGAGAACTATAATAACAATGTGAATGAATGAGGGAAGTAGAAAGCCTGTTTAGAGTACAGGCAAGGGTGGTGTGGGGAGGAGGGAGATTTGGGACATTGGTGGTTGGAATATTGCACCAGTGAAGGGGGTGTTCTTTACATGACTGTAACCCAACTACAATCATATTTGTAATCAAGGTGTTTAACTAAAGGTACTGATAATAAAAAAAAAAACTGAAGGCCTTTTACCCCCAAGTAGGTGTGTCACCAGTGTGTCCAGAGCCCACCACAGGCCGTGTCAGCAATAACAGAGTGCTCTTTGTAGTAAGATATGCTTTTGTTTTTAGTGTTAAGAGACATTCTATTAGAACGGAGTTGGAAGTCCTGAGTAAATTTTAGCCCTTTAGTGCCAAGGAAATCTGGTAAAACCTAGACAGAACCTCTGGTCACTGGGCCATCATTGTAGAAACAGGCTCTAAAGAAACTGAGATCAGCAGTGCTAAGACCAGGCTTTTTTCTGAGAATGGTGCCTCTGCTATTTTCAGCATTGCCTCTGAGCTAGAAATCCGTGTACTTAATGGCTGGTATTGGCTGATGAGACTAAATTGCATGAAAGAATGACTTTCATCATATTGCTCAATTTAGGGATTTCTTTCATTTCAAAGGCCAGGTTAATTACCTCTAGAAAATGTTAAGCAATTATCCACCAATAATAGCAGAGAAGACACTCCTGGGGGTGGAGGGGAATTTGTGGGGGAAGGAAAAAAGGACTTAGGTTTGAATTCATGTTGAAAATGTAAAACTCTGTTAAGCTTTTAAAGATGTAAGTGGGAGGGGCAGGGCTGGCACATGAGCCCTTAACAGGCCTGGCCATCCACTCATTCCATTTCCTTCCCCACAAGAACTTGGAGCAAAGGCCTATTTTATTTTTCATGTGATTTCCTCCTGTCCTAGTCCTCATCCTCTCCACGCAACCTAGAGTTCCCAGTGTACTATTAGAGGCTTTTGCAGGGAAATGAGCCTAGCCTGTGCTTTATACCATGTCCAGTCATGTCCTATACTGCTGTGTATTCATGTGTCCATGGTTTGATATCGTGCTCTGGGGTTTGGGCATGATGGTGCAATGCAAATGCTTGGGCACCTCTCTTTCTCCCTCTCTTATTTTCTCTCTTTCATTCTCTTCCATCCAGAGGCAATACCACAAGAACCTTTCATCATGCATTGAGAGCAGAGCAGAGCTCTCACTGTTTGGGACAGGACAAGTTTCCTGTAGCATAATAGTGTAAAGTCTGTGTGTGCTCAGTGGAGGTCCAAGAACTGCAACTGAGCAGCCAGTGGTTGGTACTAGGATTCGTCTAGAGACACTGGCAGAGAGCATGCCTCCACATTCCCCAAATGGCAGTGAATGCTGATGTCCATGGTTGGATGCAACTCTGCAACAGAAACCAAATACTCTGTTACTGACAGGTATTGAAAGATTCGTGTCCCCCAACCCCCTGAATTCTCACTAATGCTATTGACTATACCCTGGTTTTGATGGCTTTGTGAGTCTTGGGGCATGTTCAGCATTTGCAAGGTTGTGCTTGTCAGTGGTATGGGTGCTGAGTTGAAGGCCTATTCCCTGGATGCATTTCCAACACTTTGCTCCTGGCCCAGGACACGGGCAGGGTAGAGCTAATGTTTTGCAGCCTGCCTTGTGGACACCTGCCAACTAGCACAACTGTGTTGGCTGCTATCTGTGTGAAGACAGATTACTACCCAGAAAACCTTCACACTCCATCAAGTTAGGGAACCAGCCAGCATCCTTGAGCTACTCTGGAGAACTCTTTCCCATCCCTGCCTGAAAAAGGGGATCCCTGGCAAAGTCAGCATCTCAATGTGGTGCCCTAAGGACTAGGTTTCACTGCATTTGTACATGTGGATACTGTCTGTGTCCTGAGAGACCTGCAGGGAGTTCCTGGCACACATACACCTTGGAATGTTATTGAGAAGCACTGTTGTCAGCTTGTGCTTGCTGACATGCTGCAGCATCAAGGTGATTCCATGTTACTGGAGCCTAGAGATTGGAAAGTAAGTTACTCTTGCATGTAGTAAGTGAGAGGGTCCCCAAATTGCTCTTCCTGACAGGCTGGACCAGAGCAATCTTGTTCTGCCTTAGAGAGAGGGTGGCAGATGGGATGATGAGCATGTGCAAGTTGATGAATCTCTAGAATCCCCACACCAGATACTAGGAATATAGGGGCACCCTCACTGTCCTTGTCCACATGATTCCCAAGCAGCTCATCCTGAATATCTTCCCATATAGAACTGCTCTGTAGTCAGGCCTAGAGCCTCTGTTCTTCTCCAGTACCCACCCTCCCCTCCTACAACCAAGAGTCCGGAGCTTCCATGCAAATGGAGAGACCCAGGAGCCAGAGACCTGTGCAAAAATCAGAACAAAACCGGATACAATCTCCAAGAAAATATTAACTCTTGAGGTTGGCATGAATTCCCTTCCCTCAGCTCTGCTGTTAAGGCGGTCAATGAGACACACAGAAGCATGAACAGGGCCTAACAGAGACAGAGGTAGAGGTCCCACCAGGATATTTCTCACACCCAGAAGAGACTCCATGCAGGGAAATTGTGGTTTTGAGGTATTGTTTACCAGTAAGGTCAATCAAACATGATTCTGACATCATCTGTACTCTGAGTTTTATTTGCCCCCACTTAAAGTAACAAGGAACAAACTTCTAAAATTGCACATCAGCTGCTATACAATATATGCAGAGATGATATCACTGCAAAATGCTTCATAACAGTGAGCAAAATGATTTGTAAGGCTCTTTGACCTCAGTCCCATGTCCAGCATCTTTATGAAAGGCACCTGGCCCTCATCAAGGGGATGATGTCTTATGAGAATCCTTCTATGCACACAGAGTGGGTCCAGAGGAAGATATGTGAGTGTTCTCTGGGCACTCTACAGTCCTCAGTCTTCAGTATTCCTGTACATTAAGTTGTTTATATGTTACACTTTAACCTTCTGACATTATTCTGACTTTACATTCTTCTCATTTTCCCAACAAGCCTTTAGAGTCAACATTGCAATGCTGAGGCAAGAACCTATACCATACTCGCAACCTAGACACATTGCATTTTGTGAAATTTTTTATATGGCTCCCACATCCTTAATAAATAAGACCTTTGTAGGGTGTAGTTGCCATGCTAGGCCAGTGATAATCTTGGATGATACTACTCTAGAAAAACAGGTGAAGGGAACCATGGAAGAGCACTGCTCTAGACCAGATGGTTGAGGGTAACAATGGGACACTGCTATTCTAAAACAGGTGTGAGAAGTGTGGGACAACACTGCTCTAGAACATCCGGTGAGGGAAACTATGGAAGAGCACAGCATTCAAACAACAGGTGAGAGAAATTATGCCCTAGTAAGAAGATGTGGGAATCGTAGGACTGAATTGCTTAAGAACAATTGTGTGGGGAGCCATGGGCAGCATTGCTCCCTAATAGGTGTGGAAAACTGTTGTAACATCACTGCCCTAGAACAAGTGTGAGAAACTATGAGACCGTATTGCTCTTGAACAGCAGGTGTGGGCAACAATGGGAGAAAGCTGCCCTAAAACAACATATGAGGAAAACTATGGGTCAGTAGTTCTTTAGAACAGTAGTTGTAGGGTTGGGCATATGGCATGGGAGGTAGCCCACTTGTATAGCATTCAGAAGACCTGAGCCATCAGGCCAGCATCAATGACTGAGCACATTGCAGTATGGAATCCAGCTCCTATGCCCTCACCAGCATTAGATGTGGCCCCTATTTAAATAAAATATAATAAATAAAGTTGGAGCTTACTCAGAAGTCAGATTATCAGCTGAGCTAAAAACAGAGGCACTTCCTCTCAGAGCCACTTATCATTAGCAATGGAGCCATTCTCACCTCCAGCCTCCCTGCAATGTCTCCATAAATGCCATCAATCTGCAAATTATTTCCTGTAAATTTCTCTTCTTATAAAACCAGATTTATTCAAATAAAGAACAAACGAACAACTCAAATACAACACAGATGACATTTACTAGTGAAATGTAATTTTTCTGATCCATTAATTTTGCCATTTTGGCAGACCCATAAATTTGCTTATTTGTGTCCAGAGAGCAGGGAGGCTTGAGGCTCCATAAATTCTCCAAGCCTGTGCCCATGCCTTTGGGCCCATTTCTGGATCAGTTCATGTTGGGCATCTAATCTGCATTTAAACATCATCAACTCTGTTCATCACCAGGGATAGAGAGATGGTCCCAGGCCTTTGTGGGCCTTTCTACTCAGAACCCATAAAGCATTACCAGTCATTTCTCAAACCCTTCATCCATTGTCCGGCTCCCCCAATTCCCCAGTGCAGTTAAGTGCTTATGTTCATAGCCTTTTCCTAGAGTAGGGGTGTGGTAAGTCTGTAGGTCCAAGGCCTTCCATAAATAGGAGTATAGAGCTGAGATGATGTGAAGAACTCCAAAAGGGGTGCTAGAGATCAGCAAGCTGGGTGAATCTCAGAGCTGTCCCCTTAATACATAGGGGCTGGAACATTCATGCAGCAACTCTCCCCCAACCTCCAACTTCATCCATTTTCTCACGTTCCTTGGCAAAGGCCCAAGGACCTAGTGTGGGAACTGAGAAGTGCAGGCAGCGGGCATCACTCCACAATCACCTTCATGGAAGGCCTGAGGGTGATGTGCAGGCTTCACTCTTGATTCAGCTCCTTGAAATTAGGCCCGAGCCAGCCAGGCCACCTCTTCCCTCGGGGTCTCCCTTTCTTCTCTCAATTAGCAAATTTGGATTGAACCTGCTACCGCATTTGTTTCCCTCTTAGTGTATCACTTACCCTTCCTGGTCACCACTGATGTCCTCTCTAATCTCCAGACACACTCTCCTCCATCTTTGTTCCATCACTTTCACAGAAGCTGGTGGTTTACTTTACTCTGGGGATTGTACCCAGGGCCTCCAATGCCTCTTTTAAGCCTTTTCTCTAAAGCCTGAGTCCATTTGGAGAAAGGATCTCAAGTCCATGTCAGAGCAGACTAGCAAAGCCTCTACCTGGCCCTTTGTCTGGACCTCTGTATTGAGAGGGCTTTTCATGGCAGGGGTTTTTCATTGGCAGTGCAAGGCTCCCTCTGCACTGCCAATCCTGCCT
>PVKC010015282.1:0-21527 GCA_004027635.1 Crocidura indochinensis
TGTCACACCCGGTGATGCTCAGAGGTTACTCCTGGCTATGTGCTCAGAAATCGCTACTGGCTTGGGGAATCATATGGGATGCCACAGTTCATCCTAGGCTAGTGCGGGCAAGGCAGAACCTTACTGCTTGTGTCACTGCTCCAGGCCCCTTCTCTTTCTTTCTTGGGATGGCATAGCTAGTTGAGGTCTTTTATGATTTTGCCTAAGTCTTAGGGTGGTTGGGTTTTATTTTCACTAAAATATCATAAGAATTTTGGTTAGGATAGTTCTAAATTTATTTATTGCTTTTTGGTATAATAAACATTTTGAGTAAATTACCGATAATTCTCTCCATTTAGGGGTATGCAATATCTTTCCATCTTTTAATATTTTTGTTCTATGACTTTTAACAGTAAGTTGAAGTTTTCAATATGCAAGTGTTATACCATCTTTGTTAAATTTCTTCCTAGGTATTTAATTCTTTTGGATATTATTGTTATAAATGGAATTACATTCTTAATTTCTTCATGTGCTGTTAATTATTTGCATATAGATAAGCAGATTTTGGTTTGTCTACTTGTTCTGTCTGGGGGACTTACTTGATAGTGCTCAGGGGTGATTACTGGCTCTGTGCTCAAGAGTGACCTCTTGTGATATTTTGGGGGCCAGAGCAGTGCAGGGGGTTTGAAATGAATTTTTGTATACTGATACTATAACCAGAAATTCTGTTATATGCATTGTTTGTAATAGCACATTAATAAAGATGTCTATAGAGTTTTCTAATATATTTTGTTATATAGTTTGCAAATAATGATAATCTATCAACTTGTCCGTGCCCTGGGACATTTGTTTCTCCCTTACTGTGTGTCTTAAGTACTGCATATGACAGATCCTTCTGCGTCTATACATTTCCTTCTGACTTACTCAACTTGATATTTTCTATTTCCGTCCATATTATGGAATATTGCATAATTTTGCCCTTTCTCAGAACTGCATACTATTCCATTATGTATATATACCACAGCTTCTTGAACTGTTTATCCATAGTTTGGCATTTGGATTGTTCCCAGATTTTGGCTATCACACTAAGCACTACAGTGAACATTGGTGCACACATATCCTTTCAATCGATGCTTTTGTGAATTGAGGTTAGATGAGTCAAATGGAAGTTGTTTCTATCTTTCTGAAAAATCTCTGTATTGCCTTCCATAGAGGTTGAGCCAGACTAATAATGGATGAGGGATACTTTTTCACCACAACCCTGCTAACACTGGATGTTTACAGACTTTTTGATATGTGCTATTCTTACTAGGATAAAATGATATTTCATGAATTATTCTCTTTTCATAAAAGATATAAAATTTCTCCACAGGTCACCTGTTCTTTGTTTTTGTTTTGGAGCAGTGCTCAGGGGTTATTCTTGACTCTGTGCTCAGAAATCACTCCACAGGTCACCTGCTCTTTGTTTTTGTTTTGGAGCAGTGCTCAGGGGTTATTCTTGACTCTGTGCTCAGAAATCACTCCTGGAAGGTTTGCGTATCCATATGTGATGCCCAGGGCTCCAACTGGATCAGCTGGGAACAAGACAGTTACCTTACCCTTTATGCTATCACTCCAGCCTTATTCATATGGCATTTTCTTTACAATTTCTAATACATTTGATCCCATCCTATAACAATAATCCCCTCCTTTGATAATTTAATAACATTATATCCACCTATATAGCCACTATACAGGTAAATAACGGTTCAAGATGATTTAGCAACTTTTACAGTGATTGATTCACTTCGGTTTGTTTGATCTGTTCTGGTTTGGGTACTAACTGCCCTTTTTTCTAGGAAACCCTTCAATTCTAAGCAAACAGATGGTTGGATAACCTACTTTGAAAACACATGCCTTGCTGACTCAAACAAACATGTGCCTGCTACTTTCCTTGTTTCTCTTCTTGTTTTTCTTCCTAGGCAGACACAGATATTGAATAGAAAACTTCTTAAAGGAAGTCAGAATAGAGTGGGACTGGATCAATATTTTCCAATTTAAATAGAATTATAGTTTACTACCATGAAGAAATATCAATTTTCTTTTAATGCCAGATCTTTGACTTAAAATAGATAGTTCTTAAGACATGTTAGGGAAATACCTTTCACTATTTATCATTATTGATAGCACGAAATTTGGAGGTCATTTTGCCTGTGCTCTTTTCTACAGGGTTAATGCAGAAAGCTCCAGCATACAGTTCTAGACTGCTAGAGGGTAGCATCCTGCATGTCCCATGACTTAATGCAGACTCTGATCAGAGATAAATAAACATGATGAATCACATGCTTAGACTCTGAAATAGAACAAACATACTAGTCACTTGATATTATATATTAATCCCCTTGAATCTTAGTTTACTTATCTATTAAGGTAGAGATAATAACAGATATTACAAAAGACTGATACAAAGGTGCTCTGAGAAAAATGTGCAGTAAGTATTCAAATAATGATAGTCATTATTACTTGATTATATGGGTGGCCATGGCCCCTTGCCTCTCAGTGACATGGACCACTGGGAAAAGGTCAGTTAAGCAGGAAGCAGGGACAGCAGGTGATGACAATACCCACCCACAGGTCCAAGGACAGCTCATCCTATTACATCAGTGACAGGCACAATTGTTTCACAGTGCACTTATGGCTACTAACGGGGCAGACCATTTTCCCAATGAATCCCAGTACAAGGAATGTATCTGCTTTTCAGACTGAATATTGGCATTTTAGCCTTTAAACCTGAATGTGAGAATAAATATTCCCTTGATACGATTTTCATATTTCCTCAGAGTATCAGCTCTTCAGCAGTTTTTACAGTTATTTTTTTTAACTTGCAACAGATTGTTCTGTGACAGGTTTATTCAATAATACTAAACTTCTCTATGACATTACTTCAGCCCTATGTAAACATAAGAATACTTTGGTGGGGCCCGGGAGATAGCATGGAGGTAAGGCGTTTGCCTTTCATGCAAGGTCATCAGTTTGAATCCCGGTGTCCCATATGGTCCCCCGTGCCTGCCAGGAGCAATTTCTGAGCATGGAGCCAGGAGTAACCCCTGAGCACTGCTGGGTGTGACCCCAAAACCACACACACACACAAAAAGAATACTTTGGTTCCTAAAACAAGATCTTCTACATAAATATGTTATCTAGATAATAGACTTCCAGGGAAATCAAACATTCAAGTATGTGCAAAAATGGTGCAAAAGCAAAAACAAAAACAATAGACCTCAAGAAAGTAAGAGTTTCTAGATATCTCAAGAATAAGAAATACTCATGGCAAAGGGAAATGCGAAAAAAGGACTGGCAGAATAGTAAAGTCAGAACAGTGAGATCCAATTTTCCCCAAGATCTACTAGTTTTGCACACTGCAGCAGCTTCCCTCCTCATACAATATGTATCCAAGAACCTAGGGGGAAATGTTTGTTATAATGATAGCCCCAAATGTTCAAGAAATGAACACCTGTACCCAAGGTGCTCATCTTGCTAAGGGGGAGGGAATATCTATTGTGATTTGCAATGCTATTATTAATAATGTTTTTATGCACAATGCCAACACCTTGTACAACACAATGTAATGAGTACATTGCTAGTGTATCCTGCTCCCTCAACCAAAGTCCCAATATCCCTCCCTCCCAATACCCTTTCAATTATGACTCAGTTTTCCCATTATTTTTCCCTTGAATCTTCATTGCTACCTTACTGTGTATCTTTAAATCCTTCATATAGAGGGATCATTCTGTAATCTATTCAGGAAAATAATAGTATATCTTTATAAAACTTCCAACCAAAAATATTTGTACTAGCCAGACTGAAGAAAATGATGAGTTTGAACATGCTTTGAAATAATAAATGGTAGTGTTGGAAAAAATAAAATGAATATTTAAAAATATCAAGTTGCAATTATACATAAATCACATTCATCTAGAAAGTCATGCTTCTCGACATGGAACTAAATGAGGCATTATTCATGTACAAATACTGTAATTCTAGATGCTACTGTAAAAGCTTGAGTGCTCAATCTTTCGATAAATAATTATAGACTATGAAAACATTCTTAATTATTTTTGAAGTAAGTGCATGCTAAAAAAAACCTCATCTTTTCACTCAATTAGGTGACTGTTTTGAAGAGTAAATAAGATTCAATATCTGTCATTCTAGTTTTCCAAGGGCTCCCTACTTACAGCAAGTGATACTTAAAATAGTGCATAGGGATCTAGAAGATGACTCAAAGTCATCTACAAAGCACACACTTTGTAGGGTTACAAAGGTCCATTTCCCATCACTACATGATTCCAGAGAACAGCAGGAGTGACCCTGGAGCACAGCACTGAATAAAGCCCTTACACATCATGGGTGAGATACATTTCCCCAATCTCTCCAATACATGGGACTTTATGTAATTTGAGTATGAAGAGACTAAACGAGCCAATCCAACCAGACAGTTAAGTTTTCTCAGTGAATTTAAGAGGTCTGAGAGCTAGTACAATGGTTAAGGAGCTTGTCTTACATTATACCTGCCCAGGTTCAAATCCCCAGAACCCTATCGGTTCCCCAAATGTAACTCTTCCTCCAACACCCTTTTACCTAAACTTCCTTTTGAAATGTTAATCCCAATTGGATGATCAGACCTGCTCACACCTGGAATGTGGCAGGCTGTTTTAAATAATAATAATAATAATAATAATAATAATAATAAATCTGGGGGAGCTGAGGAGAAGCAGCAAAAAAGGTAGAGTTAGGCAGCAAAAAGGAAAAGATATGTGAGGAAAAGCATATGGTGGACAGGACCATGGAATAAAATCAAGCTGCTGATGAAACTTTAGCTGACTGCTTATGAATTATTTCTCCATTGTTATTCTGAATCTTCAGATCTGCTTGCCAAAGAGGCTAGAAGTGCTGTGTCAAGGGAGGACTCACCCAACAGGTGAATTTCTATATTTATATATGTAATTAACACCCAAACACCACCAGAGAATCACTCCTGAGCTCAGATTCAGGAACAGTCCCTGAGCACCACTAGGTGTGGCTCAAACTTTCCTCCAACCCAACTCCACCCCATGTTTATCTATAATGACATAATGACCCGGGTTCTTCTAACCACCTGTTCTTATTAGAGCTCTATTGCTCCGTGGAAAATCATTTCTCCTTTTCTGAAATTTAGCATGCCAGACCCTTCAGAAATAAATTAAGTGCTTTCCAAAGTGCTTAATCAGCACTTTGCTTTTTTTGCTTGATCAGTCAGATCACCATAGGCAGTTTATCTTTCGATATATCTGTACAATCACCCAACCAATCAATACCAATTCATGCGCTCACTCATACTTCTGCCCTCCCACCCATCCATCCATCCACCCACCGACCCTTCCATCCATCTACCCATCCATCCTTCCATCCATCCATCCATCCATCCATCCATCCATCCCTCTATACCTCCACCCATATATCAGCTATCTTCTATTCAACTGTACTAATTAGATAGCTGCCCTTCAGTAAGCTTTTACTGTTTCTGAGGAATATACATAAATACAAAGAATAATTCCAGAGGCTCTCAGCCTCGTGAGGAAGGTAGGTGGAAGTAAAAGAAGAAGCATGACTAGCGCTGAAATTCAGAATAACATAGTTGACCAGTAAAGGACAACACACCCAAACAGAATTACAGGTAAACCAAAGAATCTTTCCTTGAGTCAGATACTATTCTGAGACTTACAGGATAAGGGGGTTAGTCCAAGATAGGTATCCAAAGAACTGACTGTAGTTCAGCATGGCTGGATTCTAAGCAGCAACAGGAGAACTGGGAAAAGGGAAGGCTGAAAGATTAAATAGAGGACAGCTTGCAAGAAACATTCAGTGGCTTGGAGAGCATCTTATTTAATCTCAACAACTCACAGAGATGTCTATTATTTTCCCCTTTGTATGCTAAAAATTAGATCTCAGATATAATAACAAGATGGCAAAGTTGTTAAATGACCAGGAAAGGTTTGTAACCGGGTCTGTCCAATTCCAATGCCCATGAAAATAAATCACCTACTCCAGCCTCAGATAAATCAGGTCACAGAAAGTATTAACAACCAGAAAAACCTCCAAAAGCACTAATTAAAATGTTCTTGAATATAGAAAAAATTCATGTATCTGCCTAAGTTAAAGGGTGAACTCAATTAATATACAAAGGTCTAATTTAATAATCTTCAAGAATTTTTATAAATCCACAAGAAAATCATCATCATATAAATGAAATTCAGACAATACTATAAGAAATAAGTTGGGCTATTTATCTGAAGAGTACCAAAACACAAAACTTAAAAAAAGATAGATGCACTCCATGGTCACTGAAACATATTTTGCAATAGCTAAGCACTAGAAACAGCCATCTACAGATTATTGAGTAAAGATGTGAGATGTGGTACAAACACATGCACAAAAATACTGCAAAACTATTAAAACAAAAAAACTATGAAATCCTACCATTTGCAACAACATGGATGGACACAGGGTTCTTACGTTAGTGAAATAAGTCATATGGAGAAGGGTAAATATTATATTATTTTACTCAGATGAGATACGTAAAGTAGACAACTGACCAAGCAAACTCTTAGATCACATTAATAAAATAGCAATTATCAGAAAGAGGGGAAGGAAAAAGAGCAATTGAGTAAAATGTTAATTGCTTAAAATAGATGGAAACCATAAAACTATAAACTTTAATGATAACCATAATATATACAGATGCTGACTTATGAGGCAGAGCACCTTATAAGTCAATGTTATTTCAACTGAATAAAAGACTACTGAAATACAGCAAAGTTTCCATTTGAAAGTTAGACTTACCAAATTCACTTTTTTAAAATACATTTTTTTTGGTTTGGGGACCACACCCAGTGGCACTCCTGGCTCTGTGTTCAGAAATTGCTCCTGGCAGACTCGAGGGACCATATGGGATATCAGAAATCAAACCCAGGTTGACTGTGTGAAAGGCAAATGCCTACCTCTGCGTTATCACTCTGACTCCCTAAAATACGTTTTAATTGATGGAGGTACTGTGATTACAATGCTGTTAATGATGGTTTCCTGTGTACACAACACAACCAACACCACACCACCACCAGTGTGTCTACCTCCCTTTTCCAATATCCCCAACACCCCTCCTTTCAACTCCCTTAAAATTCATTTTTATTATGGCACCATGACCTCCATCCTCACAACTTTCTCCAATCCATCTAAGTAGAAGATATATTATAATGAGATTTTTTTCTTTTAATTTTTTACTTTTGTACATTTAAAAACATGTTTGTAGTTGAATTTCAGTCATAAAAGAGCACCCCCTTCACCAGTGCCACCAATGCCCCCCAGAAAAAAATAGAATGCAAGATGCTTTTAAAGATTAAAAAATTACAGCCTCACTCATGAAAAGAAAAATACAAGCTGAAACTACCATGAGGTGCTATTTTTAAACATTCAGATCCAGAAAAAGCTAAAATTTGATAGTTTAGTATTGGCAAGAGTAGTGGAAACAAAGATGTTCCTACATCACTGATAGGAATGCAAACTGATAGCACTCAAAGTACTAACTGCACCAGTGCCCAACAAAATTGAAAGTTCATATATTCTTGGGCTTGGCAATTGCAATAATAGCTCTACTTGATGTGTGAGAAGAGACAACTTTTCATTGCAGAATTGAAGGTCTTGCAATTGATTGTAAATAGATATGACCTCCAATAGCAAAGTATGTATATCCACAGAATAAATTTTCTGTATCTATTACAAATGGAAAGAGAAAACTATATGCTAATTTGAAATTATATGCCAAATGAAAACAACAACATTGGGCATCCCAAGCTAGAAGAGTGGTTGCTGGGGTCGGGCGGTGGCGCTGGAGGAAAGGTGCCTGCCTTGCCTGCGCTAGCCTAGGATGGACTGCGGTTCGATCCCCTGGTTTCCCATATGGTCCCCCAACCCAGGAGCGACTTCTGACCACATAGCCAAGAGTAACCCCTGAGCATCAATGGGTGTGGTCCAAAAGCCAAAAAAAGAAAAAGTGGTTGCTTTGCTGGACACATCTAGATCTCCTGGATTTGGGGAGTATCTAAGGACCCCATACCCCTCCCCCAAGTTTTCTGAGCATTTAATAATAATCTGATTCACCAAAGATAATATCTGTGTAAAATGACAAATCAGTCATTTCTTTTGACTTCTATAAATATAGACATCTAGACAGCTACTTTTGTTACACAAATTGGGACAATTCTTAGAGGGTCATTTCAGTGCCAGAGTACTTAGTAGGATTGACTGAGGCAGGCTCTGTCATGATGGCATTAAACTTCATATTCCTCTTTCTTCTCTCTCCTCCCTAATTTTCTCCTTCATAAATACTTCATAAATACATTCTTGAGTGCATTGTCTAGGAACTTTGGGTCCTGCAAAGTTAATTTTCTTTTTTTTGGGGGGGGGCACACCCAGCTGTGCTCAGGGGTTACTCCTGGCTGTCTGCTCAGAAATAGCTCCTGGCAGACTCGGGGGAACATATGGGGCACCGGGATTTGAACCAACCACCTTTGGTCCTGAACGGCTGCTTGCAAGGCAAACACCGCTGTACTATCTCTCCGGGTCCCGCAAAGTTAATTTTCATTTCACAGAACTAACTTGCTACCACTACTACTTGTGAGGGGAAGAGGGAGGGGTAAATTCAGCAAAAAAAAAAAAAAAAAGATTAATATGTATATACTCAAAAAATGTGCCCCTTCAAATACCTCTAGAATTAAATGCAAGTAAATGGAGAAGAACTAAGGTAAGAGAAAATGAGAAGAAAGATGTTTTGTTTTACGTTTTGATGTTATTGAAGTTTGTGTTATTAGTATGTGCTACCTATTTGACAAAATATATAGTAGCGATACTTTTAGTGAGATCAGAAGGTGTTAGAAAAACCTAAGAAGTCCTGTCCATTAGAGAATTGTCAGCATTCTGCCAAGAATGTCTAACAATTCTCTGCAAAGCTGAACCTAGGTCCTGCTGAAACTGGAATGTTCAAGGTGATCCTTGGCTTACTGAACCTGAATGGAGTATGCTACTACTTTTCCTTCTCCTCATATCCTCCCCACCTCCTCCTTTCCCTTCCTCTTTCTTCTACTTAGATAACATGGTTACAATAGTGAAGTTCCATAGATTTGATGAGCAAAGTTACTACACCTTCACCACCACTTAAGTATCCCAAGACACTTCCTCACTGTCTCTGTGCCCATTTTAGTCCTCTTAATCCCTCTTCCTCCAACCCCAACACACACTCTTTGCTAATCTCTGTTTTACAATAAATTGTCAAGAGTTTTCCTCATTCAATATTGAACTATTCCCTTATTTTGTCTATCTATATGCCCTAGGTGAGTGAGATAATAGTTTTGTTCTTCTCAATCAGACTCATTTTACATAAGGTCATGCCCTTTAGTTCTATCCAAATGAACCCAAACTGTAAGATCTCATCCTTTCTTAGAGCTACACAATATCCATATATTTACATATATATACAATCATCTGTTGTTGAACATTTGCATTTTTCTATATCATGGCTATTGAAATGAGCATACGCTCTTTCCCTGCCGCCGTGGGTGTGTGCGGAGGCGCGTGCGGCTCCCTCCCACTTCGCCCCCCCCGCACCCCCCCCCCCCTCGTGAGCGCCCACGCCATGGCCGAGGAAGGCATCGCTGCTTGAGGTGTCAAGGACGTGAACACGGCCCTGCAAGAGGCAAGAGGTGCTCAAGACCGCACACATCCAGGACGGACTGGTGTGCGGCATCTGCGAGGTGCCAAGGACTTGGACAAGCACCAGGCCCATCTTTGTGTGCTTGCATCCAACTGTGATGAACCCATGTATGTCAAGTTGGTGGAGGCACTTTGTGCTGAACACCAGGTAAACCTGATTAAGGTTGATGACAACAAAAAACTAGGAGAATGGGTCGGCCTCTGTAAAATTGACAGAGAGGAAAAACCCCGTAAAGTGGTTGGCTGAAGTTGTGTCGTGGTTAAGGACTATGGCAAAGAATCACAGGCCAAAGATGTCATTGAGGAGTACTTCAAATGCAAGAAATGAATAAATTAAGAATTTTGGCAAAAAAAAAAAAGAAAAAAGAAATGAATATACATATTTTTGAGCTAGTATTTTTCTTGAGATATATGACAAGAAGTTAAATCAAAGAATCATAAGCTTCCCCAGATATACAATCAATTAATCTTTGATAAAGGGACAAGAAATGCAAAATGGAGCAAGGAAAGCCTCTTCAACAAGTGGTGTTGGAGCAACTGGTCAGTTGCTTGCAAAAAGAAAACACAGACTTCCATCTAACACCATGCTGTTAGGACAAATCCAAATTAATTAAAGACCTGAATATCAGACTGAAACCATAAGGCATATTGAACAACACACAGGTAAAAAAAAACTCCATGACATTGAGACTAAAAGCATCTTCCATAAAAGTGGAAACAGACATAAACAGATAGGACTACATTAGGCTGAAAAGTTATGCACCTCAAAGGAAATAGTGCCTCGGATACAAAACCACCCAGAGAATGGGAGAAACTATTCACCCATTACCCCTCAAACAAGGAGCTAATATCTAAGATATACAAGTTACTGATCGAACTTAACAAGAAATAAAGCATCTAACCTCATCAAAAAAATGGAGAGAAGAAATGAACAATTTCTCAGAGGAGAAATATAAATGGCCAAAAGGCACATGAAAAAATGTTCCACATCACTATCAGGGAGATACAAATAAAAACAATGAGGTACCTTCTCATGTCACAGAGACTGGTACACATCACAAAGAACAAAAACAATCAGTGCTAGCGGGGATGTGGGAAGAAAGGAACTCTCATTCACTGCTGGTGGGAATGCAGTCTAGTCCAGCCTTTATGGAAAATATGGAGATTCCTCAAAAAACTGGAAATTGAGCTCCCATACGATCCAGCTATACCACTCCTAGGGATATATTCCAGGAGCAAAAACACACAATACAAAACCCCCCTTCTCATACCTATATTCATTGCAGCACTGTTTACTAGCCAGACCCTGGAAATTTTCCTATACGTGGATGTACATGGAATCTATTATGCTGAGAATAAGTCAGAGGGAGAGAGATAGCCACAGAATAGTCTCACTCATATATGGGTTTTAAGAAAAATTAAATACATTTAAAATAGAAAAAAAGGTCATAAGCAAGCTCTATGCTTAGTTTTTTAAGAAGTTTCTATGTTTTTCCACATATGAACCATATGTTTTTTTTAAACAATAGTGAAAGAGGGTTTATTTTAACAAACCAAATCTAGTACTATAACAACTCTAGGGAAGTAAACACTGGTCAAAACATGTCAATAAATTAATGTAATACACAATTATAGCAAAAGGAAAAATAACATTTATATAATCATATCAAGTGATGCAGAGAAACCCCATGACAAGAGTAAACATGACCAAAAAAAAAGCCCTCAAAAATAGGAATATAAGGAACATAGTTCAAGACAATTACAACCAGAAACAACGAACTCATAACCAACAATAACAATAAATAGTGAAAAACAGAAAGTCTTCCCTCTGATATTATACACAAGGAAGAATGTTCACTTCTTCCACTATTATAGCTGTTAATCAATATAATTCTAAGGAATGAAATTTCCTGTTTAGTTCAAAGACAGGATGCACAGAGGCATCCAACACCAAAACTAGGCTACAAAGGAGAAATAATTTCTACAGGGTATGTTTATTTTCACTCATGAGATTATTTTCAAAGTGCAGGTACCACCAAGGTACCTCAGGTCATTGATACTAACTTTAATTTTTACAATAGCTAATAGATTACAATAGAATCGTAATCTGGTTAGGAACAATGATAATGATGAAGCTGAGCAGGACCATTTCTGGGAAGATAAAGGAAAGCCCAGCCTCACCCTGTCTCAGAACTGCTGGCCACCCATGTTTCAACACATTCTTTGGGGGTGGAGATTGGGGGCATTGCATTTCCAGATGCTCCCTCCAAAAAGAATGTCTCACTCTACAACCAGCTAAGCAATTGCTTTTAGAAACTGCTTCCTTGTCCCATTTGTGGAACTGTAGAACTAAAATATTCTGAGTTTAAAGGTAAATTTCTCAAGAATTGCCAAGCCAACAAGAATGCCAATTGACAAAGGAGGGATATTGGGAGTGTAGGCATTTTTCAGTGCTTGTAGATCCTGGGGGACCAATAAACACATAATGCCAACAATTTTTTTTTTTTGTTGAGCCACACCATTAAATGCCTTTATGAGGTTTGACTCTTTATTTATTCTTTCTCTCATTGTTCCCAAGACCTTTCTGCACCCATGTTCTCTTCCCACTATCCCTTAGCCAACTAGGACCAAATACCTGGTATTTTCTCTACTTCATTCTGTTGGCAGCAATGTGCACTCTCTGAAAGCACAGTCTGGTTAGT
This sequence comes from Crocidura indochinensis, assembly GCA_004027635.1. Classification (NCBI taxonomy): domain Eukaryota; kingdom Metazoa; phylum Chordata; class Mammalia; order Eulipotyphla; family Soricidae; genus Crocidura; species Crocidura indochinensis. The sequence continues at coordinate 12,462 of PVKC010015282.1, forward strand.
GGGTTGAGGTTACTGCTACAAGTGAAAGTCATAATAACAGTTGGAAGTTACTCTGGTCAACCTTCAGATGCTTCCCTAGCAAAACTTCACATGGCATTAATTCTTTCTACACCACACATTTCCTTGACCATGAAATGACTTTAGAGTAATAGACTTGGAAAGCGATGATTAGTTATAACTACAGAGGATCCAGACAGGTTGCACTTCCTAGTGAAATTAACAACTAGAAATTATGAGCACATATGTGCTGCTTTGGTAGATGGTGCCTGAGCACATGTCGCCCGCATCTTCCCTCTTGAGATGTGGAATTTCCTACTTTCTTTTTTAAATTATAATATTTTTATTTATGCACCTTGACTACAGACATGATTGTAGTTGGGTATCAGTTATATAAAGAACACTCTCTTCATCAGTACAACATTCCCACCACCAATACCCCCATCTACCTTCTCCCCATTCCCCTCCCGGCCTGTATTCAACACACGCTTTCTACTTTTCTCACTCATTGACATTGTTATGGTAATTGTCAGTGTAGTTATTTCTCTAACTGCACTCACCCCTCTCTTTTGGTGAGCTTTATATAGTGAGCTGGTTCCGAACCTCATCTCTATTGTCTCTAGGCAATAATTACAATAATGTCTTTTATTTTTCTTAAAACCCATAGATGAGCGAGACTATTTCGTGTCTATCTCTTTCCCTCTGACTTATTTCACTCAGCATAATAGATTCCATATACATCCATGTATAGAAAAATGTTATGACTTAATCTCTCCTGATGGCTACAAAGTGTTCCATTGTGTATATGTACCACAGTTTCTTTACCCATTCACCTGTTGAAGGACATCCGGATTGTTTTGAGAGTCTGGCTATTGTAAATAGTGCTGCAAGAAATATAGTTGTGAAGAAGGCATTTTTGTATTGTGTTTTTGCTCCAGGGGATATCCCTAGGAGTGGTATAGCTGGATTATATGGGAGCTCAATTTTCAGTTTTTTGAGGAATCTCCATATTGTTTTCTATAAAGGCTGGACTAGATTGCATTCCCACCAGCAGTGAATGAGAGTTCCTTTCTCCCCACATTCCAGCCAGCACTGATTGTTTTTGTTCTTTGTGATGTGTACCATTCTCTGTGGCATGAGAAGGTACCTCATTGTTATTTTGATTTGCATCTTCCTGATGGTTAGTGATGTGGAACATTTTTTCATGTGCCTTTTGGCCATTTGTATTTCTTTATTTTATTTTGTTTTTTTGTTTTTTGGGTCACACCCGGCAGTGCTCAGGGGTTACTCCTGGCTCCACACTCAGAAATCGCTCCTGGTAGGCACAAGGGACCATATAGGATGCTGAGATTTAAACAAATGACCTTCTGTATGAAAGGCAAACGCCCCAACTCCATGCTATCTCTCTGGTCCCAACCGTTTGTATTTCTTCTTTAAAAAATTGCTCATTTCTTCTCATTTTTTGATAGGGTTAGATTTTTTCTTGTTATGCTTTTGTCAGTGTCTTGTATATTTTGGATATTAGCCCTTTATCTGATGGGTATTGGATTAATAGCTTCTCCCATTCTGTGGGTGGGTTTTGTATCCTAGTCACTATTTTTTTTTAATGTGCAGAAGCTTCTCAGCTTAATATAGTCCCATGTTGTTTATCTCCACTTGCCCTTGTTGGAAGAGTGATGTTTCCTCCTTGAAGATGTCTTTAGTATTGATGTCATAGAGTGTTTTAGCTACATATTGTTCTATATACCTATGATTTTGAGTCTGATATCAAGGTCTGGAATCATTTGGATTTGACCTTTGTGCATGATGCTAGATAGAGGTCTGGGTTAGCTTTTTTTGCATGTGGCTGACCAATTGTCCCAGCACCACTATTGAAGAGACTTTCCTTGTTCCATTTTGCATTTCTTGCCCCTTTATCAAAGATGAACTGATTGTATGCTTGGCAAACATTCTCTGAATACTCACTGTTTGCAGATGACATGATACTATATATGAAGAAAACCCTAAAGTCTCTACCAAAAAGCTTCTAGAAACAATAAATTCATATAGCAAAGTGGCAGGCTACAAAATTAACACACAAAAATCAATGGCTTTCTTATACACCAATAATGATATAGAAGAAATGGACATTATAAAATATCCCATTCACATTAGTGTCATATAAACTCAAATATCTTGGAGTCAACTTAATTAAAGAAGTGAAGAACCTATACAAAAAAAAACATGACAAGACCCAGCTTCAAGAAATAAAAGAGGACACAAGGAAATGGAGACATATACCTTACTCATAGATTGGGAGAATTAACATCATTAACATGGCAATGCTCCCCAAAGCTTTGTATAGATTTAATGCAGTCGCTCTAAGAAAGCCATGACATTTTTCAAAGAAGTGGATTAAACACTGCTGAAATTCATTTAGAACAATAAACACCCACAAATAGCTAGAGAAACCCTTGGGAAAAGAAATATGAGAGGATGGGGCCAGAGAGATAGCAAGGAGGTAAAGTGTTTGCCTTTCATGCAGAAGGTCATTGGTTTGAATCCTGGCATCCCATATGGTCCTCTGAGCCTGCCAGGAGCAATTTCTGAGCATAGAGTCAGGAGTAACCTCTGAGTGCTGCTGGTTGTGACCCAAAAACAAAAAAAAAAGAAAAGAAAAGAAAAGAAAGAAATATGAGAGCTATCACTTTCCCCAACTTTAAATTGTATTACAAAGCTATAGTCATTAAAACAGCATGGTATAGGAATAAAGACAGACCCTCAGATCAATGGAGATGTAGCATTAATATTACTTAGACATTATTTAGCTGACATTAAAAATTACTTAGATATATAAACATACTCTATGAGAAACATTTGCTTAGACTTAATTATTTTTTTAGTCTTAATTATTTTTTAGAATAATTAGTCGGGAGCTGGGAGGTGGCGCAGGAGGTAAGGTGCCTGCTGCCTTGCCTGCGCTAGCCAGGACGGACCACAGTTTGATCCCCTGGTTCCCATATGGTCCCCCGTGCCTGCCAGGAGCGACTTCTGAGCACATAGCCAGGAGAATCCCCTGAGCATCACTGGGTGTGGCCCAAAAACAAAACAAAACAAAAACAAATAAACAAACAAAAAAATTAAAAAAAAAAGAATAATTAGTCACCCTTAAATATAACTTCGCTCTTAGCTTACATGCAGCCATAGTGAGAGATGACATTTCAGGCCCCAGTTCAGGAAGCATAAAACCAAAGCAATTCTCAACTGATCTTGGTACTGAGAAACTACTAATAGCAAGAAGCAGCCTCTTCTTGCTGTGAAACTATCCTATATCAGAAATATACTTTGTACAATTCGCTTCTATGCCTTTTTTAGTAAATTAACCTTATGATCTGTCAAGATCAGAAGAGTATAAATAGTCTACCTTGTGCCTTGAATGAACAGAACAGAGCTTGATATCAACTTGACTTCTTGACCCTCTGTTACCCATCAGCCAACCCCAGCACACACCTTTCAAGGGACCTCAGATTTCTTTGTGTCAAGAGCAACTGATCTGTGATATCAAGCTATGGGTGTAAGCAGTAAGAGTTACGAAGGAGAAGTTCAAAGCAGTTCCTAGCAAACTCACCTCAGATGTAAAATAAGAGATTAGTGAGAAAAAAGAGATTAGTGAGAATAAAAAATAATTGGAAATATTGGTATTAGCATATATTCTATTTCCAAGTCAGGATGTTCTGATGCATCTTCTGGTTTCATGTCAATTCAATATTATGTGGCAAAGGCAAGAAAATCTGCCTTAAAAGGAAATCATTGCTGATTTCCAAACCGTTGTCAGGTTAGTGTGTTAGCCCATTCTGGGGCCAGTATGTGTTAAGACGTCCCCATTCATTCCTAAACAATCTCTAATTTCCATAGGCTAATTTGCTTTTATGGTATCCTTGTCATGTCATGCTTACCTAGGCTTGGTCTATGTAAAGATGCATAGGTCAAGTCAAGTCAATGAGCTGGAAGGTGGCCTTGGGTACCTCATCCTCTGTGGGAGCATTCTGGCAGGAGGGGGAATCTGTTCAATCCCTCTTCAGGGTTGGGAAAGACTCTGATCTCTGGAACTTTTCTTGATGTTGAAAATAGAGCCCAGGCTGTGGCCAGTCAGTAAAAATCCAGAGTCCCTATTGGTAGAGGGTTGATTCCTGGTGTAGGTGCAGAGAACAGTGCTAGATCCAAGGCTCAGGGGTAATTAGCCAATATTCAAGTGAATAAATCTCTAAGTCAAGTCTAATGGTAGATGTTTGGAGTGAAAGGGTAGCAAGAAATTACTGAGTTCTCATCCCTAATGGATAACTCCACTTAATATCTAATATTTTCCAATTTTTTTAATTTTGGGCCACACCCACTAATGCTCAGGGGTTACTTCTGGCTATGAGTTCAGGAATTGCTTCTGGCTTGGGCCCATATAGGATGCTGGGGGATCGAACCACCATCCATCCTGGGTCAGCTGTGTACAAGGCAATGCCCTACCACTGAGCCATTACTATGGCCCTCTATTTTCTGATTTTAATGTGACCATGCAAAAGGATACTATTGGGGCCTAAAGGGATTATAATAATAAAACAATCCCTAACCTGTTTCTATCGAAAACACAAAAACTTCAAGGGTATAATCTATACTATCTTCTAAGAATTCCTACTAGTGAATCTAAAAAGAATGGGGAAAGCTGTAATTACGTAATGAAATACACTATAGAGAATATACATTTTGAAGATATACACTTAAGAAGTCTACTATGAAGCTATATTCTCTAAATCCTTTAAGATAGTCTGAGAAGATGATAAATTTCAGATTACAACTTCAGTTAGCAATGCAGTCTTGTGGAGTCTGAAAAAATGGCTTGCAACAGTCACAGGTCAGGAAATGTCCTAGAGCTAAAGATCTCTCAAAAACCAAAACCAGTTATGAGAAACAGTCTGTGTTGAAATGAAGTGGTAGAAATTGACAATTAAGAACACATTAGGGGCCGGCGTGGTAGCGCTAGAGGTAAGGTGTCTACCTTGCAAGCACTAGCCAAGGAAGGACTGCGGTTCAATCCCCCGGCATCCCAAATGGTCCCCCTAAGCCAGGAGCAATTTCTGAGCGCTTAGCCAGGAGTAGCCCCTGAGCATCAAATGGTGTGGCTCCAAATACCAGGAAAAAAAAAGAACACATCAGCAGGGCCGGAGTGATAGCACAGTGGTAAGACATTTGCCTTAAATGCAGAAAGATGGTGGTTCAAATCCCGGCATTCCATATGGTCCCCGAGTCTGCCAGGAGTGATTTCTGAGCGCAAAGACAGGAGTAACGCTTGAGCACTGCTGGGTGTGAACCAAAAAAAAAAAAAAAAAAAAAAAACCACCACCACCAACAACAACAAAAAGAACACATCAGCAATAGCGATGTGCTTGCCTTCTTTGAAAATGACGCACAGTTCTTTTTTTTTTATATTTTATTTTAACACCTTGATTACATACATAATTGTGTTTGGGTTTCAGTCATGTAAAGAACACCACCCATCACCAGTGCAACGTTCCCATCACCATTGTCCCAAATCTACCTCCTCCCCACCCACCCCCCGCCTGTACTCTAGACAGGCTCTCCATTTCCCTCAGATATTCTCATTATTAGGACAGTTCAAAATGTAATTATTTCTCTAACTAAACTCATCACTCTTTGTGGTGAGCTTCATGAGGTGAGCTGAAACTTCCAGCTCTTTTCTCTTTTGTGTCTAAAAATTATTATTATTGCAAGAATGTCTTTCATTTTTCTTAAAACCCATAGATGAGTGATAGCATTCTGCGTTTTTCTCTCTCTTTCTGACTTATTTCACTCAGCATGATAGATTCCATGTACATCCATGTGTAGGAAAATTTCATGACTTCATCTCTTCTGACAGCTGCATGATATTCCATTGCGTATATGTATCACAGTTTCTTTAGCCATTCGTCAGTTGAAGGGCATCTAGATTGTTTTCAGAGTCTTGCTATGGTAAATAGTACTGCAATGAATATCGGTGTAAGGAAGAGGTTTTTGTATTGCATTTTTGTGTTCCTAGCGTATATTCCTAGGAGTGGTATAGCTGGGTCGTATGGATGCTCGATTTCCAGTTTCTGGAGGAATCTCCATATTGTTTTCCATAAAGATTGAAATACACGGCATTCCCACCAGCAGTGGATAAGAGTTCCTTTCTCTCCACATCCCCATCAACACTGTTTGTTCTCGTTCTTTGTGATGTGTGCCAATCTCTGTGGTGTGAGGTGCTACCTCATAGTTGCTTTGATTTGCATCTCCCTGATGATTAGTGATGTGGAGCATTTTTTCATGTGTCTTTTGGCCATTTGTATTTCTTCCTTGTCAAAGTGTCTGTCCATTTCTTCTCCCCATTTTTTGATGGGATTAGATGTTTTTTCTTGTAAAGTTCTGTCAGCGCCTTGTATATTTAGGAAATTAGCCCCTTATCTGATGGGTATTGGGTGAATAGTTTCTCCCACTCAGTGGGAGACTCTTGTATCCTGGGCGCTATTTCCTTTGAGGCACAGAAGCTTCTCAGCTTAATATACTCCCATCTGTTAATATCTGTTTTCACCTGCTTGGAGAGTGCATTTTCCTCCTTGAATATGCTTGTAGTCCCAATATCCTGGAGTGTTTTGCCTACGTGTTGTTCTATGTATTTTATGGTTTCAGGTCTGATATCAAAGTCTTTCATCCATTTGGATTTCATCTTCGTACATGATGTTAGCTGGGGGTCTAAGTTCAATTTTTTGCAAGTGGCTAGCCAGTTGTGCCAACACCACTTGAAGAGGCTTTCTTTGCTCCATTTAGGATTTCTTGCTCCTTTATCAAAAATTAGGTGACTGTATGTCTGGGGAACACTTTCTGAGTATTCAAGCCTATTCCACTGATCTGAGGGCCTGTCCTTATTCCAACCATGCTGTTTTGATAAGTATTGCTTTGTAGTAAAGTTTGAAATTGGGGAAAGTAATTCCTCCCATGTTCTTTTTCCCAATGATTGCTTTCGCTATTCTAGGGTGTTTATTGTTCCAAATGAATTTCAAAAGTGCCTGATCCACTTCTTTGAAGAATGTTGTGGGGATCTTTAGAGGGATTGCATTAAATCTGTATAATGCCTTGGGTAGTATTGCCATTTTGATGATGTTAATCCTGCCAATCCTATAGCAGGGTATGTGTTTTCATTTCCGCATATCCTCTCTTATTCCTGGAGCAGAGTTTTATAGTTTTCTTTGTATAGGTTCTTCACATTTTTAGTCAAGTTGATTCCAAGATATTTGAGTTTGTGTGGCACTATTGTGAATGGGGTTGTTTTCTTAATGTCCATTTCTTCCTTATTACTATTGGTGTATAGATTGGCCATTGATTTTTGTTTGTTGATTTTGTAGCCTGCCACCTTGCTATATGAGTCTATTGTTTCTAGGAGCTTTTTGGTAGAGTCTTTAGGGTTTTCTAAGTAGAGTATCATGTCATCTGCAAAAAGTGAGAGCTTGACTTCTTCCTTTCCTATCTGGATTCCTTGATATGTTTCTCTTGACTAATCGCTATAGCGAGTACTTCCAGTGCTATGTTGAATAGGAGTGGTGAGAGAGGACAGCCTTGTCTTGTGCCAGAATTTAGAGGAAAGGCTTTTAGTTTTTCTCCATTGAGGATAATATTTGCCACTCGCTTGTGGTAGATGGCCTTAACTATATTGAGAAAGGTTCCTTCCATTCCCATCTTGCTGAGAGTTTTGATCAAGAATGGGTGTTGAAACCTTATCAAATGCTTTCTCTGCATCTATTGATATGATCATGTGATTTTTATTTTTCTTGTTGTTGATGTTGTGTATTATGTTGATAGATTTATGGACTCACAGTTCTTCATAGTCAGTCCCACTAGGCAGGCGTGGGTTCGCAGAAATTCCCAGCCTGATGTCACAATCAGGGGACCTTGCTTTTGCCTGATGACTCACAGTTCTAAGACTCCGGTGACTCCAACAGCAGCAACAAAAGCCAGAGTGATGATATAGAGCAGGAGACCTTCATGAGGGAGGAGCTACTGGAGAAGATCATGAGCAGTTCACACACCAATGGTGCTGCCCAAGCCCCACTCTTGATGATGTCAGCGGTTCACGTCAAGTCCAGCTGGGCTCATTTATATTGATCCTTGAAACTTACACCAGAGTGGTACCATAAGCACCAGTACGGTTGCTACAGCAGCTGTGGCATCATCTTTCTGGGAGAAATAAATGGCCATACACAAATAGGAAGGACTAAATACAATATACACATACATTACATATAATATGGATGGACATTAAATATAAAGGTAGCCACCACATACAAATTCACACATAGACAAACAAAAAGATCGATCCATAGGAAGTAATGTCCCAAGTGGAATGACTCAAAGAACTTCAAGATATAAACCCAGCATGTCAAGTGTAAAAATGTTCTAGTTCCTTTGAGTAATCATGTTAATGGAGGGGAACCTTGCTGAAAAAAAGGACTTCATGATTTAGAATGTGCAGAGATAATTTTTTTAAAAAAAATAATATTCAAGCCTAGAATACTAAGTAATATGTCATGGGCATTGTAAAAAGATTCTATGGCAGTCAGATGCCTTATCAAATGATCTTTGAGGAAAGAGACATTAGAATATATAGGCAGGTATAATCAAATAGAAAATAATGATTTAAATATTTGCAAGACACCATACTTAACATTTTATTAGGAGGCCAATGGAAAATATCACTGTAATGTAAAACTAGGACATCAAAATTATGTCTCCATGGATCACTATTACAAAATCATTGAAATCTTATTATAAATGTAATGTAAAATAAATTGAGACACTAAAGCATTCTAATAATGATTATATAGTGGGAGTCCACATTCTACAGCTGTTTTATTGTTGGTAAAAAAAGTTAATTTGTATATTTATTGTCATTTGTTTTCAGGAATGTTTTTATTTCCTCTTTGTTTTCATCTCTGACGTACTGGATATTTAGCAGTGTGCTGTTCAATTTTCAGGTGTTGAAATTTTTCTTCTGTGTCCCTTTGTAGTTCA
>PVKC010015283.1:0-21559 GCA_004027635.1 Crocidura indochinensis
GACTTAAAAAAAATCTAAACGTGTTAGGCCTAAATAGATTTTCTTATTTGTCATTTGTGAGGTATCCTTCCCCCAAGGCCCTTACCTAAACTTCCTTTTGAGATGTTAATCCCACCTGGATGGTCAGACCCACCCACACCTGGGATGAGCAGGTCATTTTGTATAAAGAATTAAAGGTACTGGCTGAGGGGAAGGGAAGAAGCACCAAAAAAAAAAAAAAAAAAAAAAAAAAAAAAAAAAAAAAAAAAAAAAAAAGGCAACTAGGGAGCAGCAAGAGCAAAGAGCAAGAGGGAACAGAAAGCTTAGCAAAAAGTCATGTGAGAAAAAGCATATGGCGGACAGGGCCTTGGAATAAAAGCAAGCTGACTCCAATGAAACTTTGTGAATCATTTCTCTACCGTTACCCTGTGTATCTGCCTGGGGGGTTAGAAACACGATGCCTGGACCTGCCTCACCCAACATGTGGACTTTATGCATTATATTTAATTTAAATCAACAGTTGTTGATCACTAAATCTGTCACAGAAAGGAGGGAAGGGAAGGGAAGGAAGAGTAAGGAAGGAAAGAGGAGGGACTGGAAGCAGCTCACTAGGCTGAGCCTTGCTTTGCACTCAGGAGTCACCTGGCTCAATCCCAGCACTGTAGGGCCCCCCTGAGCATGTCCCAGTGTAGGGGAGAAGGAGCCTTTTGCAAAGAAAACCAAGAGCATCAGGAAGGACGGAGAGTTGGAGCTGGGAGAGAAGCTGCCACTGGGCTGCAGGGGACACACACGTACACAAACACACACACACACACACACACACACACACACACACACACACACACGTACAGCCTTGCGCAGCGCAGCCTCACTCTCCTCCAGGTGTAGCTGCAGCTGGGACAGGTGCCGCTGCGTGTCCTGCACACGGAGTTGGTTCTGCACACCCAGTGTTCGCACTCTCTCGGCTGCCTGCTGCAGCTCCTCCAGGCGCTGCTTGAAGCTGCCCTCTTGACTCCTGACTCTGGCCAACTGGAGATGAAGGGATTGGACCGTGCCTATGAAGCAGGGAGCAGAGGCAAATGAAGGCCTGCCTGAGAGACTGGAATGCATGAGACCTAGCCATAGCACAGTCTGGTGGGTGTTCGCCTTGCATGAGGCAGACCCAGGTTTCATCCCTGATATCCCATAGGGCACCTCCCTCCAAGCCCCAGGAAGTGAAAATGAATGCAGCGACAGGAGCAACTCCTGAGCACTGCTGGGTGTGGCATCCCACCCCCCTAAATTCCTCTAAAAAAACCCACCTGGGTGACTTTTCTGTTTTTGTCATTCTGCTCCTTGGAAATGACCCTAGAGTCTGGTTCCCTCTATCAGGACTGTCTCCCCCTCTTAAAGAAAACCCCATGAAGACAGCTCTGATCTAGCCTGGCTGCATGCCCCAGGGGCCCAGGGCCTCCCACCCCAGCCCCACGTCACCTTCTGAAGCCTGGACTTCTCTCAGCATGTCCCTCAGTGTCTGCTCAACTTGCTGCATCCTGCCTTCCAGCTGCGCATCAGGCACTGTGCCACCAGCCTGAGCCTGGGACACCAGCATCTCAAGGCTCTGAAGCTCCCGTTTGATTGGGTCCAGCTGCAAGTATATGGGAAGGAGGTTTGGAACAGCTAGAAATCCAGGGACCAAGCACTTTATACTCCCACCCCAAAGGCTGGGCCGATGGCAAGTTTAGACTCCTGAGAGTTGTGGGGGCTGGAACCCTATATAGGACAAGGCTGACCCAGGTTCAATCTCCAGAATTCCATACCATTCCCCAAAAACCCACCAAGAGTGATCCCTGAGTGCAGAGCCAGGAGTCGGCCCTGGCTGACTGGGTATGGCCTCCAAACAAAACAAAATATAAAAATAAAATGGCCACATGGGCCAAAGTGATAGCAAAGCTGGTAAGGTGTTTGCCTTGTATTCAGCTGACCCGGGTTTGTTCCCTGGCACCCCACAGGGTCCCCCTAAGCACAGCCAGGAATGAGCCCTGAGAACAGAGCCAGGAATGAGTCCTGAGCACTGCCACATGTGATACCTCAAAGCCAAAATAAAAGAATAAAAGGGTTGGAAAGACAGTCCTGCAGGTAGGGTGCTTGCCTTGCATTGTGACCACTTTATTAGTGCCCCCCACACCCAGCACAGTCCGGATGCAAAAATTCTGCTCAGCCTTCAGCACCGAGCCAGAAATAACCCCTGAGCACTGCAGGGTAGGAAACAAAACAAAACAAAACACCAAACTTTTAGCTTCAAAAACGAGCCATAGTTGTTTCTACATTTGAGATTCTTCCTGGGCCTTTGCTTTCCCCATCCCCACCTTCCAGCCAAATATTAATCAGCAACAGCCTTGATTTCCTTCTCAGGAATTTGAATGAGAAATTTTGGAAGTCAATCCTCTCTGGCCAGTGCTGGTTATTTTCTGCCCCTCCCTCCCCCGGGTTCCCCTTTCTCTTTACTTTCACTGTTTCACAAGAAGATCTCTGGGGGAACATTGCAGGGAGAAAGTGGCCTAGTATCATGGAAAGAACTTGGGGACATTAGAGTCTAAAATCAGGGCTGGGGTGGGGGTGAGACTATGCAGTCCCCCCAACTCCAATCATGTGACTTTGAAAAATGGCAGATTTTCCAAGACTCTGTGTGTTCCAGAAAAACCAAGATCACAGCCCAAATCATGCCACCTGCAAGCAAGGCAGGATTTGCCAAAAAGGGCTTTGAAAATGGCATTTAAAAGAACATCTGAGGGGCCCGGGAGATAGCATGGAGGTAAAGCGTTTGCCTTTCATGCAAAAGCTCATCGGTTCAAATCCCGGTGCCCCATATGGTCCCCGGTGCCTGCTAGGAGCAATTTCTGAGCATGAAGCCAGGAGTAACCCCTGAGCGCTGCCGGGTGTGACCCAAAAACCAAAAAAAAAAAAAAAAAAAGAACATCTGAAGCTGGAGAAACAGGACAGCAAGGAGGGTACTTGCCTTGCACTAGACGGAACCAGGCTGAATCCCAAGCATCCTATCAGGTCCCCTGAGCACTGCCAGGAGTGACCCCTGAGTGCAAAGCCAAGAGTGAACCCTGAGCACTGCTGAATGTGGTTGCCCAAATTAAAAACAAAAACAAAATTAAGAAAAAGGCATCAACCTAGTATATTGTAACCACTAGGCCACATTCTGTTTATTGTAACAATTTTTAAAGGAAAATCATGAACCTGGGACTGGAGAGATTGTACGGGGGGTAAGGTGCTTGCTTGCACACAACCAACCCTGGTACCTTAGACAGTCACCCAGAACTCTCCCAAGAGGTCACTGCAGAGCACAAAGCCAAGAAAAACCCTGAGCACTGCTGGTATGAGCCAAAAAAGAAAAAACAAAAGCCCATCCTCCAAAAAAGAAAAAAGAAACAGACCCACCTGAATCTCCAGGAGATAGGAAGGACCTGGTTCTATCTGGAAAGAACTGGTCAGAAAACAGGAAAAATATTTTCTGGGGCCAGAGAGATTGGATAGCAGGGAAGGCACCTGCCAGGCACATGCCCAGGCACCGAGGCATGTTTGATCCCTGGCATCACATAGGATTCCCTGAGTCCACCAGGAGTGATCCCTCAGTGCAGAGTCAGTAGTCAGCTCTGAGCTGAGCATTGCTGGCCCAAAACAAAATGTTTTTCCTGAAGGGAGCAAAGGAGCAAGGAACATGGCCACACCTGAGTCGTCACTCGGCTGTAGCAAGCAGGGCACCTGGTCAGCGCTGCCAGCTCACACTGGGGCCCCATGAACCCTGGCTTGCACACGCAGCTGCCATCACTGCGACAGGGCACCGGCTCTGAGCCTGCAGGGTCACAACTGCAGGCTGGGGAGGAAAAACATGGATTATCCGTTGTCAGAACAGGCGCCTGTTCACCAAAGGCATTCCCCATGCCCACCCTGCCTCCTTCCCAGCCCTTTTCTGAGACTGAGGATCTTAGGAGTCTAGTGGCAGGTGAGTTCAAGTACATGGGAGTGCATGCACACACATGATAGTACACAGGGTTGTGCAAGAGTAGGGCAAGGCACGTGCATGAACAAGAGCACAGTGCTCTTACACATGTATGTCCATGCAGAAGGCAGGAACATGCATGCACATATGCCAAGATACACATGAAATGCATGTATGTACTGCAGGCACAACCACATGAACACATGTGCACACACAAGCATTGCACATAAGCAGACACACATACACACATGCAGTGTCTCTAAGGCACACCATGCAGAAGGAAGTGAACACATGTAGACATAGACACATGCAGAAGGCAATGAACACACACTGACGTATATCAACACATATGTAAAGGTAGTGAGCACACACATGTTCACACATATGTCCACCACGCTGGTCCTACCTCGAGTGGTACTCTTACCTCGACACCTGTTCTCTGGATTGGGGTCCAGAGGGTCCCCAAAGTAGCCGGCCTGGCACTTGTCGCAGTGGGGGCCAGCCGTATTGTGTGCACACCGGAGACAGTGGCCTGTCAGGCGGTCGCAGCGGCCGGAGACACTGGGGTCAGAGTTGTGGTTACACTCGCAAGGCTGGCATGGCCTTGCTGGGCCCTGCTCCCCAAGAGGGTCCCCGAAGTGGCCCTCAGCACAGAGTTCGCACCGGGCGCCTGGAGACACAAGGCAAGTTTCAGTGACCCCATGTCAACACTGGCCCCGAGGCCTAAGGCATGGGATCCTCCCAAAGAAGAACTGCTCGCTGCCCCCAAGACAATTGGCTTTGAGCTCAGACCTGGGGAAGAAGCTTCTGCTTCCAGCCTGCCACCCAAGTGAGGTCCTGACCCCTAGCCAGCTGATTGGAACAGGGCAGCAGCTCCCCAGAAGTGGTGAGACTCGGAGTGACCCCAGCATAGCTGGCGTGGGACACGAGTCCTTCTGCAGGTTCCTGTCATCGGTTAATCTGTAATGCCCCATGCTCTTTCCTCTGCCTCAAGTCAGTGCAGACACATCCCAAAGCCACCAAGGTACTTCCTAATGTGGTGTCCCCATTTTGGCCCGCCCCTTCAGACCTCCCAACATTCTTCCCCTTGCTCAGCGCCCACAAGGCTGTCACCTGTGACGCCGGGGGCACAGCTGTGGCAGACCACCTCCTCCGTCTCGGGTGTCACAGCACAGCTGAAGCCCTGCGGGCACGGGCACGGCTTGCAACTGCGAGGGTCATGCGGGTCATTGTAGAAGCCCAAGGGGCAGTCGGCGCATTCCACATCAGGGTTCTCATCCCCCGAGTAGCATTCTCCTGGGAGACACAGGGGGTGGAGACCCGACACTTCTGTCAGGTGGGACCACATGTGGATCCACCGTGGACCCGTTACATAGAACCATGTGTGGATTCACAATTGACCCATGCTAGATAGAACTGTGTGTGGATTTACCACTGATCTAAGTTGCAGAGATACCACCTATGAATTCACTACTAACTTGAGTTGCACATGAGTATGCATGTGGACTCCTGGTTAATGTGGATTCCATAGGTTCTCGTGTAGATTTTTTTACCATGTGGATTCCTTACTAATGTGGATGCCACATGTGCATTCCTTATTATGTGAATTCCTGACAAATGTTGATTCCTCAGGATCCCATGAGTGAATTCTTTATGATATGGATAGTCCTGACTGATGTGGATTCCATGGGATCCCATGTGTGAATTCCCTCCTGTTCCTCCTTGGGAGACCCACCAGATCCTTTCACACCTCTGCACCTCACCTGAACCTCCTCCCAAGGGCCTGAATCAGACATTCAGACAGTGAAACTCATTTGTTTGTTTAATCGTGAGTCCCAGTGCTTAGGGATCACTCTTGGTCATGTTCATGGGATCCTTTGGGATGCCAGGAATTGAGCCTGGGTTGGCTGCATGCTAGGCCAGCGCCCTAAGTGCTGTGCTATCGCTCTGGCTCCAACTAAAGCTCTTTGAGTTCCCCAAACCCCCTTTCAATCCATACTGACCCCTCTTCCCTGTCCTGACCTCTCTACAGCCACTTCCTATAACTACTTCCTGCTCCCCCACTCTGGCACACCCCACAATGATGAGGCTCAGTGGTCACCAAGTATCTGGTCTTGTCCACAGACCTTATGATCCTTTCCCATCTCTGAAGTGAACACAGGTGTGATCCTACCTTCATACAGCTCAGTTCCACTCCCCACCCCCCCAGTCCTTGTGCATCTGAAGCTGGTTCTCGGGTCACTTGGCTTACCTGTGTCGGGGTCACAGGCACCTCCTCCCTGGCAGTTACAAGGGATACAGGATCCAAAAGGCCCTAATCTGGCTGAATCCCTTTTGTAGCCAGAAGCACAGTCTTGACAGAACTGTCCCCTGTATCCGGTAGGACACACACAGTGTTCCACCCAGGGGGCTGGAGCTCCAGAAACAGGTCGTGCAGAAATCAAGGTCACATTGTCCAGGTAGCCTGTGCCTGAAGAATGAGAGACCTGGTTAGCAACATCCGACCGAGAGAGCTGTTGGGAAAGGTTCTGCCAGTTTCCTACTATAGAGTCATTGTATCTGCACAATTACTAGGAGAAATGAAGCATGACATCTGCTGAGACATGGTGACACAGGGACAATAGCTGAGCAAAAGGAGTCAGAAGAGAGGGGCAGACAGAATGATCACACTCATCTGCAGAATATAAAGAAACACAGCAGGAGAAGAATTACCCAAAGACCATAGAGACGAGAGCCTGGAAGACAGGTCCAGGGCAGGAAGCTTGTCACAGAGAGCAGGGGAGTCAATTGGGTCAGAGAAGGGAGCACTGTGACAAATGAGATTACTCTGGACAAGAACTGGGTGCTGAAAGGAGGGGAAATGATATGCATGATGTCTCTTCAGTAAAAGGAAAATAGAAGTGTCCACTGGGGCTGGAACGATAGCACAATGGGAAAGGTGATTGCCTTGGGTTCGATCTCTGGCAACCCCTGAGCACTGATGGATGTGGCCCAAAACCAAAACCCAAAGAAAAAAAAAAGAAAGGAAAGAAAGGAAGGAAGGAAGGAGGGAAGAAGGAAGGAAGGAAGGAGAAAGAAGAAAGGAGAAAGAAAGAAAGAGAGAGAGGAAGAAAGAGAGAAGGAAGGTAGAAGGAAGGAAGGAAGGAAGGAAGGAAGGAAGGAAGGAAGGAAGGAAGGAAGGAAGGAAGGAAGGAAGGAAGCTAGTTGTCTGCCATACAGGCAGATTGGGGTGTGGGGGGGTGAGAGGGAAACTGGGGACACTGTTGTACTGGTTAAAACAGGTTTTGGACACTGAATGACTGAGCAGCAACTCCATCCTGAGCAGCTTTGTAACTTTGTAACTTTGCACCTCACAGTGATTCCATAAATAAAAATATTTTTAAATAATTTATAATGTTTTTGCTCTGATAAAAAATAAATTTAACCCTGAAATGATTGAAAATTGTATCTATTGCAGTAGACCAGTGCTTCTCAATTTTTTTCTGTCATGACACTCCCCCAGGATGAAGAAAACATTTTTTGTGCTCCCCCCACAACTGTAAATAGTATCTTTATTAAAAAAAACTTTAACCTGCAAAACAAAAATATATACAATAACTTGAGCTGATTTTT
Organism: Crocidura indochinensis; assembly: GCA_004027635.1. Taxonomy (NCBI): domain Eukaryota; kingdom Metazoa; phylum Chordata; class Mammalia; order Eulipotyphla; family Soricidae; genus Crocidura; species Crocidura indochinensis. The sequence continues at coordinate 7,583 of PVKC010015283.1, forward strand.
TAATCAGAGGTGATGCCTGGATGAATGGCTACAATGAGCACAGTTTGCAATGCATAGCTTTTCGAAGCGGGGTTGGAAGCAGGACACGGCAAGTCTCAGCTCCAGAGACATACAGAGATATAAACACGGGCTTAGCTTGTTATGATGGTGCTTTCGAGGTCAAACGTGCCCCCCCTTATGGAATCTTGCGCCCTCCCATGGGGGGCGCACCCCACTATTGGAGAACCACTGCAGTAGACTCAGCACAGAGTCAAGGTCTGGAAAATAGGACTAAACCCCGTTTAGACTTTCTGCCTCAGGTAAAAGGACAGTTGGTGACACTGCCTTCCTGCCCAAGGCCCCTGCAGCCTCAGGAACGCTCATGAAAATCATTTCATGTTGTGTTTTGTAGCCTAAGGTGAAGATGGGGAGAAGGAAATGGGGATTATAGATATGATATTGGGAGGGAGCCCCAAAGTAGAATGGAGGAATGAGGCTGAAAGAATGAATTATAATCCCCAGCAAGGCACAGTCCTTAAGATTAGGCTGTGAGTCACCTTCAAATGCTTAAATCACAATTCAGGGGCTAGAATGATAGTACTGTAAGGAAGGTATTTGCCTTCCATGTGGCTGATTCGGGTTTGAGGTTTGACCCTCAGCATCCCATATGATCCCCTGAGTCTGCCAGGAGCAATTTCTGAATGCAGAGCCAGAAGTAAACCCTGAGTGCTGCTGGATATGATCCTTTAGGAAAAAAAAGCTCAGTGGCTGGAGCTATGGCATAGCAGTAGGGTATTTGCCTTGCATGAGGCTGACCCAGGACGGATCACAGTTTGACCCCCCCACCTGTTGTGTAACTTTTGCCTGTCGCCCCACCTGGATTTTTCCAGGTGGGGGCAATTAAGAAAGAATAAAAGGCTTGACGGGGAGGGGAGAAGGGCTTTTTCCCAGAAACTCTTGGGTAGATTAGGAGGTGAATAGAACTGTGGAACTACTGGAAAAAAATCTCCTCTTGTCGAACCTTTGGTCCCCTAAATTCTCTGACTGGACTGTTTTATTTGTGGGGGATTTGTCGCTGGGGTCTCCTCTAAGAGGAGAACCGAGGAAAGATGTTTCCCATTGGAAATATTTCCCATTGGAAATTATTTTTAAACTGAGACCACCACCAAGGGGTTCAACCTCCCCCCACACCCACCCCCGGCGTTCCATATGGTCCCCCAAGTCAGGAGCGATTTCTGAGCGCGTAGCCAGGAGTAACCCCTGAGCATCACAGGGTATGGCCCAAAAGGGGAAAAAAAAAATCTCAACTCAGATACTCTTAGTTATTCATTTATCTTGGTTTGGGAGCAATACCTGGCAGTGCTCAGGGCTTGCTCCTGTGATGCTGGAAGTTGGTCACATGCCAAGCAAGTAGAATCTTTCCAGTCCTCTGAATGATTTCTGCTTAGTGTTTGGGGGCTACACCCATAGTGCTCAGCAGTTACTCCTGGCTCTATGCTCTAGGTCACTCACGATGGTGCCTCGGACACCCCACAGTGCTGGGGCTGGAACATCGACTTTCTGCTAGTATGCAAAGCACGTGCTCCTGTCTATGAGACTCTTTTTTTTTTTTTTTTTTTTTTTTTTTTTTTTTTTGGGTCACACCCAGTGACACTCAGGGGTTACTCCTGGCTATGCGCTCAGAAGTCCCCCCTGGCCTGGGGGACCATATGGGACACGGGGGATCGAACCGCAGTCCGTCCAAGGCTAGCGCGGTAAGGCAGGAACCTTACCTTCAGCGCCACCGCCCGGCCCCGTCCTATGAGACTCTTTTAGCCAAGAAACTAGTGTGTTCTCACATCCAGTCTTGAGACACACCCTGGCCTCCTTTTCTAGAAGCTCTGACCCTGGTCTCCTTTTCTAGAAGCTCTGCTTTCTGACAGCATCAATGAATCTATCCTGATGTGATGCCCTCAAGCATTGCAGAAATCTTTAGGAGTTAGTTATCTCCCGGCTTGGATACTTGGTGGCCAGAAAGCAGAGCTGATGACGCTGGGTCCTTGGAGGCCATATTCCCCCCAACTCCGCATCACTTACTGTATTCACCGTAGGTGGCCCGGATGCGGAGGGCTGTGAGGTTCCGAAGTAGCCGCCGGAACTCAAAGTAGCTCAGCTGGGGGGTCCAGCGGCTGCTCGGGTGCTCGTTCAGCCTACAGGGTTCAGAGTCAATGTTTTCATTTGATTTATGTTCTTAGGGTTTAGGAGCCAAACCTGGGCAATGCTCTGGTATCACTCTGCAGGTTGATCCCTGGGATCATGGAATGGAATGAGATGGAATATCATCTCATGGGATCTGGGGATCAACCAAGGTGCTTCACGCAAGGCATGAGCCCTCTTGCTGTCCTATCTCTTTGGCCCCAATAAAGATCATGTAAAAAACCCAACTCTTGGCCAACCCTGTCCTTTATGCTTCTAGTGCAAATTCTGCCCAATAACAAGGTAACCCCCCTTCCTGACCTTCATCCCATCCAGGAGAATGCAACCTGCTCTCCAGGGATGTTTGTCACCTCGCCCCATTCAATTCCCACTCTATATCCTTTTTTTTTCTTTAGTTTTTGGGGGGCCATACCCAGTGGTGCTCAGAGGTTACTCCTGACTCTGCACTCAGGGATCACTCCTGGATTGCTTTAAGGGGACTGTGTGAAATGCCTGGGCCAACTGCATACAAGGTAAGGGCCTTCCCCACTGTCCTGTTTCTCCAGGCCCCTCTCTAATTTCTATGTTTTTATTTTTGGGTCATACCTAACAGTGCTCAAGGCTTACTCCTACCTAGATCTGTGCTGAAGAATCACTCCTGACAGTGCTCAGGAGACCATATGGGATGCCAGGGATTGAACCCAGCTGAGCCACACCTATTGCTCTGCTCTTCCCATCTTTGAATTGTTTCTCCCATACTCCTAAACCCCTGTTAAATGAGGCAGTGTTTTATCTTCCCCCAAATCATCAGGGGAATGATCCCACCCACAAGCTCTACCACTGTGACTTGATGCCATCAAACTCATCTTACGGCCCAGAAAAAAAAAATTTCCTCAGCATCCTCTGGGATGACTCTAAGAAAATATGCAAAATGTGGCCCCAACAGACCTAAGGCTACTGCGCCCGCCTCCTGCCCTTTGAAACCTGCTGGCAGCACCCCCCACTTTAGGACCATCCTCTGCATGCCCCGACCTCTGCCATGTTGTGTTCTAGAGCCTTCTGTACCATGGGATCCTCTATCTTCTTCCTTTTGTTTTCCTGCCTCGACTGCATTAATGAGCTGTGCAGGGGTCCCTTGTTTTCCCCCAAGTCTCAGGGAGAACCTCTTAGCAGGCTCATCTCCTTCCCTCTCCCCGAGATTCCACCCACCCAGATTTCATTTCTCACTGCCCACTCCCCACATCAGCAGCGGACAATTGCTTCCTAGCTCCCTGAGTCTGTCACATATCACACCTCCTCTGGGAAGCCCTTTTCGATCATGCCCACATCGGGCTTCCCAGGGCCATGCAAATGCCCTGATAGAAAACCGCCCTGGGTATAGGAGCCAACTGAGAACAGCAGTGAGATCCATCTCTCATGTTCACATCCCGCTCCTTACTTGAAGGTGTAGGTCTTGGTAAGCCCACAGGGCAAGGTCCTGCCCAGAGGCATCAGGGGTGCAGCGACCCGCAGTCCGGCCCCTTCCAGAATGATATCATGTGCCGATGGGCGCCGGCCTCCTCGGTCCACGCGGTAGTTAAAGGTCAGACTCTGCCCGTAACTCACTTGCTGGTTCCCCAGGAACTTGGCTGTGAACATGAATGGGCGAGGTTGTCAGAGGCTCGAAGAGAGATGCAGGCATATGAGAGGGCTGGATAGGTGCCGGCCAGTTCCTGGCTGACCACTCTGCAGAGCAGCCCCCCAACAGCGCCGGGTGGGGGAACACATATGCCTGTGGGGCATGTGTCCCCAGGCACTGTGGCCAGTGAGTCACAAGGCCCTATTAGAAGGACCTTCCATGCCACCCCCCGTTTGCAGAAATAAATGCTCAGCCCTGTGCGGAGCTCACTCTGCCTTCTCTGAGCAAACAATGATTCCTGCCACCGCTAAGAACATTCCAGGACTGGGCCAAGCATTACCCAGGAAGCCCTGGGTTTGAGGATGCCAAGCACTGGAAGGTTCCAGATGAAGCGAAGCTTATGTTTGTGACTCATTACAACTCTTCATTGTCAGCTATGTTTCTGTGCCATCACAGAGGAGGATGAATATGCCACCATGAGAGGTGGGATTCTCCTTTCCAACCCAAGAAGTGGATTCCCCTTCCCACCCAGCCGCTGATGGTAACAAAGATCAAAAGAGCAATAGCCTGGGAACCTTAAGCAAGGCAAGAACTTGGACCAAGATTGGGGTTCTAGAATGTCCTGGGATCTTCTAGAACTCTCGATCTCTGGCAAAAGTGTCTGCCAAGAACTCACAAGGGACGGAAGCTTGAAGTCATGCCCATTTTGCCACTTTTCTGTCTGTTTCCAGAGAAAGTCACAGATCTAGTCCCCCCCCCCTTCTATGCCTGGTATTGGTCAGAAGCCTAGAAACTTCATCAGTCCCCATGCACAGAATCCAACCTGATGTCTGTCTGGGACACCCTCTCCTGGCCTCTGCTCTGTGCTGGTGACTGGAGCAGATGGGTGTCTCCCCATTTTATTCCCACTTCACCTATTTCAGGATGTGATTTGTAAAAGCTTGCACTGCTTTTTGGCTTTACTCTTGGTGCCACACAACAGTGCTCAAGGGTTGCCTCTGGAAGTGTTCAAGGAACCATGTGGTGGTGGTAGAGAGAAACTAGCTTGGACCTCCTGCATGCAACGCTTGCAGTTCAGTCCTTTGGGATATCCCTGGGCCTGACAGCTTTTTGTGGTGCTCAGAGCTTCCTCCTGGCTCTGCACTTATGGACCACTCCTGGTAGGTTCAGGGGATCCTCTGGGGTGCTGAGGATCAAACCCACATCAGCTACATGCAAGGCCAGCGCCCTGCCCGCTATCATATCTCTTCAGACCCATGAGCTCCATTTTCTCAAACCAGTTGCAAACCAGAAAGCAAACACACGTACCAGGAGCTATGAAGTAGACAGGATCAGCCCGTCGAGAGGAGCTGAAGATGTCCCGGTGACGCTGGGACCACTGCAGGTTGGCCCTGGCACCACTCTTGTGCTGGGCCTTCCAGCCCTCAGCATCTAGAACAGAGATAAGGACCGTCCCAATCCCAGATGAAGCCCAACTGTGCCCCACCTCTTATGCTTCGAGGAATCCCAGACAGGGGGCAGTGAGTGTTATTGCTGTTGTTGGGCCGCACCCACTGGTGCTGGGAACCATCGTGGGAGTCACTCTCAGCTGCACTTCAGGGCACCATGCCACGCTGGGATCAAACCCAGATGTTCCGCATGCAAAGCCTGTGCACCAGCCCTTTCCACTCTCACCCTGGCTCCTTGAGCAATTCTTTGTATTTAGGGGAGCGGTGTGTGTGGAGGAGTTGGGCCACGCCTGGTGCTGGTCAGGGGCTATTTCTGCTTCTGTGCTCAGGAGTGACCCCTGGTGGTGCTAGAGGGACCACATGCCCTATTGGCCATCAAACTAAGGTTGGTGGGATGCAAGACAAGCACTTTATTTCCTGAATTGTCTCCTCCAGTTTCTCCGGGGTGTGTGTGTTGCATCTCCACATATGGACACTTCTTCAAGTTCCCTGGGGATCTTTGGGCAGCAAAATCCAAATTTTTCTATTTCCACTCACACCCACTTCGACTCATTTTTCTGGCTGATTCTTGGCAGCCTAAAGAACTGAATTTTTTCATTTTTGTTGTTTGGTTGGTTTATTCAGTTGCTTAAGCATTGCCTGTGGGACTCAAGGCTTACTCCTCTGTGTTCAGGGATCACTCTTGGTGGTGTCTGGGGAATCTTACAGTGTGCCAGAGATCAAACCCAGATCAGCCACGTGCAAGGCAGGTGCCCTACCCACTATTCTCTTTCTCTGGCCCTTCGTTTGAACATTTGAAGCCACACCTGGCAGTGCTCAAAGCTCACTCCTGACTCTGCACTCACTGGTCACTCATGGGTGAGTTCAAAGGACCATAAATAAGGGATGACAGGGATAGACCCCAGGTCAGCCACGTACAAGGAAGAGCCCTGCCTGCGCCCCATCTCTCTGGCCCTCACCGTCATTTTCCTGAGACATAAGCCTGGTTGGGGCTTGTTCAGTGATGCTCATTTAAACAGGTCCTCTCAGACAGGAGCCATAAAATGCGAAGCCCTGGAAGAGTGCACTTACCCTGCTGGAAGGTAGAGCTGACCCTGTGCAGGCTGTAGTCTTCTGCGCTGCGGCATGTGGCTGAGTGGCCATAGCAAAAACACTGGGTGCAGCCTTCGGGGTTCCCCACCTCCAGGTGGTAATAGCCTGAGAGACACCTGAGGAAGGAAGGTCTCATCAGTCAGGCACCAGCAGCGTTGCTTTAGACTTTTGTTTTTCTGGCTTGTGCTTCTTTTGTGTATTTGTTTTGTTTTGTTTTGGGGCCACACCTGCAGTGCCTAGAGAGGTTACTCCTGGTTCTACTCTCAAGAATTGCTGCTGGGGGCCGAAGAGATAGCATGGAGGTAAGGCATTTGCCTTGCATGCAGAAGGTCCATGGTTCAAATCCTGCCATCCCATATGATCCATTGAGCCTGCCAGGAGCGATTTCTGAGTATAGAGTCAGGAGTAACTACTGAGCGCTGCTGGGTGTGACCCAAAAAACAAACCAAACCAAAACAAAACAAAACAAACCGAAACAAGAATTGCTCCTGATAAGCTGGGGGACCACGCGGGATGACCGGGATTGAACCTGTGTTAGCCACATGCAAGGCATGCGTCCTACTTGCTATACTATTTCTCGGCCCCTTTTGCGTTTTTTTTTTTTTTTTTTTTTTTTTTTTTTTTTTTTTTTTTTTTTTTTTTTTTTTTTTTTGATTTTGGGCCATACCCGGCGGTGCTCAGGGATTGCTCCTGGCTGTCTGCTCAGAAATAGCTCCTGGCAGGCACGGGGGACCATATGGGGTACTGAGATTCGAACCAACCACCTTAGGTCCTGGGTCAGCTGTCTGCAAGGCAAATGCTGCTGTGCTATCTCTCCGGCCCCTCTTTTATGTTTTTTTTTATCTTTTATGTATTTTTAATTTAATTTTTTTAGATTTAATTTTATTTTGGGTGGCCACACTCAGATGCCCTTGAGGGTTCTTTCTGGCCCTGCACTCAGGAATTACAGCTGGCAGGCTTGGGGAATCCTATGGGATGCTGGGGATGGAACCAAGGTAGATGGCATGCATGGCAAACTCCCTACCCACTTGCCCTTTTTTTTTTTTTTTAATTCTTTTTGGGTCACACCTGGCAGCGCTCAGGGGTTACTCCTGGCTCCATGCTCAGAAATTGCTCCTGGCAGGCATGGGGGACCATATGGGGCACCGGATTCAAACCGATGACCTTTTGCATGAAAGACAAACGCCTTACCTCCATGCTATCTCCCGCGCCCCCCACTTGCCTGCCCTTTTTTTATTTTTTTTAAACTTCTTTGTTGGGGAGGTTTGGGCCATACCCAGCGGCACTCAGGGGTTACTCTTGGCTTTGTGATCAGAAATCACTCCTGGCAGACTCAGGGAACCATATGGGTTGCCGGGTATTGAACCCGGGTCTGTTCCAGGTAGGCCCCATGGAAGGCAAATACCCTACCACTGTGCTATCGCTCTGGCCCCCCTTTTAGATATATATATATATATATATATATTTATATATTGGTTTTTGGGTCATACCTGGCAGCTCTCAGAGGTTACTCCTGGCTCTATGATCAGAAATCGCTCCTAGCAGGCTTGGGGACCATATGGGATGCCGGGATTCGAACCACCAACCTTCTGCATGCAAGGCAAACACCTTACCTCCATGCTATCTCTCCGGCCCCCCTTTTTTGGTATTTAAAAAAATAAATTATTCAATTGAATCACTATGAGATACAGTTACAAACTTGTTCATAACTGTGCTTCAGTCATACAATGTCCAACACCTATCCCTTCCCCAATGCACATTTCCCCCACCAATGTCCCCAGTTTCTCCTCCTGCCCTCCTTCCTTCTCCTGCCTCTGGGGCAGATATTTTTCTTCTCTCTCTCTCTCTCTCTTTCTTTCTCTCTCTCTTTTTCTCTCTCTCTCAGACATATGATTTGCAATATTGTTACTAAAAGTATCATGTACCTTATAGTAAATAGTGGGGGAGTGTTTGTTTACTTTGAGACACACCTGATGGTGCTCAGGGAATCACTTCTGGCAGGGCTTGGGAGACCATATAGGGTGCTGAGAATTGAACCCAGGTCTGCTACTTGCAAGGAAAATTCCCTCCCCACAGTGCTTTCACTCTGACCCCATCAATATGCTGTTTTTTTTGTTTTGTTTTTCTTGCTGTTAGACACATACCTAGTTGTGCTCAGGAGTTACTTTTGGCTCTGCACTCAGGGAACACTCCTGGGAGAACTTGGAAGACTATATAAGATGCTGAGGATCAAACCTGATCAGTCATGTGCAAGGCCAACCCCTTCCTGCTATGTTCCTTGTTCCCCCCTCTCCTCAACACCCATATTCCTTCCAAGGGGGAAATCTTCCTGGCTGCCACTCTCACAGGTCTCCCAACTCCCACCCATGGACCCTGACAAACTCAAATGGGAACAGTATGGGGGGATAACCCTTTCCTGGTCCCAGTCTGAGTTTTGATGAGTGTCTGTGCTGTGAAGATAGAGGTTGTATCCCAGGCATGGAGGGTATATTTGGTTGGTTTCTGGGATCCTGGGGACTGAGGAACAATTAATGCCCAACATAGCAGACCCCCCAAAATAAGAGCAGGAGTAATCCCTGAGCACAGAGCCCAGGATAGTCCCCAAGCACCAATGAGTGTGGTGGTCCCCAAACCACAAATAAAGAACTGAAGGAGGGAGACAGGGAAGGTGGAACTGAATAACTGAGAGAGACAGAGGGCATGGGGGTATGAGCCATGTTTAGGGGCCATTTGGGTAGAAGTACAGGAGGAAGAAGCAGAGATACAGCATTGAGTTATCCATACGGAAATCAGAAATGAGGTCTCCCCTGAGTCAGGCAGGGGTGTGTGGTATGTCACATTTCCCATTATTTGCTGGGGTACTGGCTGCGCCAGCTCTAGGCTACCATCCATGGCCTTGCTGAAAAATGAGGTTAAATCATTCCCTAAGAAGACATGGGGGGAAAAACCTAGCCCCTGGAAAGCAGGGCAGAAGCTGCATGGCACAGTCCCATTCCCTCCTTCTGCCCCCGTAGGCTGCCAGCAGTACTTAGTGGATGAAACAGCCTAGAGCTGCTGGGTGCCCAGCCTTGGGGAAGGAGGAGACATTTCTAGCCAAGTCCAATGCAGGAGAGGACCCTGAGTTACCGGCCCCCACTGGGCTCACATACCACCTGACCTGCTCATGGGGAGTATTAGCTCCCCCACCCCGCAAACCTCCCTCTGCACCCCAGGACATGCCTACTCTTGGGTGCCTCCTCTTTCCTGGAACGTTCCAGATATTCTCAGCCTTCTAATTCCATGGGCTGGGTCCCTTGAGCTCAGGCTTCGGTGCCTCCTAGTGAGGAAGCCTCAGGACCCGGGCGTGGTCTTGCTCCACCCTGTGGTGCTGGTGGGACATCCATCACCAGAGCTGGACCTGAAGGTGCCCAGGGGACCAGGTGGGGCCTGGAATTGAGCCCAAGTGGGCTTTGTGCCAGGCTGGGCCTGACCCGCTATCCCATAGCTCTGGCTTCCTGCTGTGTTTTTGTTTAGTTTTTGCTTTGGTCTCACCAAGAGGGGCTCAAGGGATCGCTCAGACTGTGCTTAGGATTCATACCTGGCAGAACTCTATGTGGTGCCAGGTCAGCCACATAAAAGGCAGGTGGGGGGCGTCACACCTGCAGTGCTCAGGGCTTACTCCTGGCAGTGCAGTAGGGACCCTATGAAATGCCGGAGATGGAATCTGGGATGAACACGTGCAAGACAAGTGTCCTCCCCATCCCCATCCCCACTGTCCTCTCCAGCCTCAAGGCAAGCTCTTGTTCTCTCTTTCTCTCTCTCTCTCTCTCTCTCTCTCTCTCTCTCTCTCTCTCTCTCTCTCCCTCCCTCCCTTCCCACCGCTGTGCTTTTACTTATTTGGGGACACACAGGACACACACCCGATGGTACTCAGGTATTACTCCTTGCTCTACATTTAGGGATCACTTCTGCACTTCTGGTAGTGTGCTCAAAGGACCCTATGGGATGTGGGAGATCAAACCAGGTTGGGGTTGGTTGCATGCAAGGCAAGCTCATTCCCCATTCTGCTGTGGCTCTGTCCCCCACCCCGATTTTTTTTTATAAATTTCTGGGTCACACTCAGCAGTGCTCAGGGGTTACTCCTAGTTCCACACTAAGAAATTATTCCTGGCAGGCTTGTGGGAGTCTATGGTATGCTGGGGATTGAACCCGGAATGACTCTGTGCAAGGCAGATGCCATACCCACTGTACTATTGCTCCAGCCTCCTGCTATGACTTTAAAGGACCAAGTAAAGCCGAAGCTCTGAGGACCAAGAGCAGAAAGATGTTCCTTCCTTATCCCTACCCAAGATGAATCCTTGCTTACCCGGGCACCCGCACCCACACGCACCTGTCACAGCGCTCCCCTGTTACAGCCGGCTTGCAAACACAGTGGCCCGACTCACATGGCCCCGAGATGCCTGCTGGATCACAGTCACACTTGGGGTCTCTGGAGAAGAAGGAAGAGGAAGACAGGACCATGAGACCAGGGTCCTGATGGTTAAATGCTGGGCTGGGCGAAAGATCTAGGAGCTGGAGCTCAGACCTGAGGTACGAAGCCCTGAGTGGGAGTTCCAATGTTCCACATTCCCTAAGAGGGACCTCCAGTGCACATTGTCCCACACAGAACAGTGGATACATGAGAGCAAGTTCAGGAAGGGGACAGAGCACCCCACTGTGAGCGTACCTGGGGTTCTGGCAAATTCACAGCCTGTACAGAACACAGGGTGTAGACAAGGGGAGGTGGGTGAGGGGATGGGGCAGCCAGAACCCTTGTGGTCTATTGCGGGGAAGGACAGACAATCCCAAAGTGGAGTTTCTGGGGGTGAAGGAAGACAGTCTGGTGCAGAGGTGACAAATTCGGGGGAGCCAAAAGTTGAACAGGTTCTTGGCTATACACCCTCACAACATCAGGGACACAATTGGGGTTTTGGGACCCCCACAGAGGCATCCCAGAACTTACTGAAATCTCTGGTCTCGAGAGCAGCCTGCCTCGGTGAGAGTGTGGAAGCCTGGGAGACAGCGGTCACACTTGTCTCCGGTCACTCCAGGTTTGCATCGACACCGGCCAGCACTGTCACACTGTGTGTTCAAAGCACCTACACAGCACAGTGGGAGGAGAGGACATAGTAAATCAGCCCCTGCATGGGGGATCAGGCAAGTGCACTACCCGCTGGGCAAACTCACTGGACCCTATACTCTAAAGTAGCTGTGTGGTATGAAGGGAATTTTTTGTTTTGTTTTGTTGTTTGGTTTGGTTTGGTTTTTGGGTCACATCTGGCAGTGCTCAGGGGTTACTCCTGGCTCTATGCTCAGAAATCACTCCTGGCAGGCTCGGGGTCTATATGGGATGCTGGGATTCGAACCACCATCCTTCTGTATGCAAGGCAAATGCCTTACCTCCATGCTATCTCCCCGGCCCCCATTTTGCTTTGTTTTTTAAGTGGCTCCACACCTACCTGTGCTTAGGGCTTACTCTTAACTCTGTGCTCAGGAATCACTCCTGGCAGGCACAGGGAACCCGATGGGGTGCTGGAGATCCAACCTAGATCGATGTATGCAAGGCCAGCACCCTTCCCTCTGTCCTATCACTCAGACTCTAAATTGTACATCCGATGAACTTCGTTAGGAGTCCCAAGTGCTGGTCCATCGTGAGATTTGGGAAAAACCTGGGTCTGAGCAGAGGCTCCTTTCAGACTGTCCCCCACTGGGCAGCTCCACCCCTTGGTCCTGGGTCAGACTGTTCTTCGCTAGGCCAGAGGTACTTCCACAGGGCACTGGGGTCAGAACAACAGGCTGAGACACAGTTGCCGCACTTCTGGCCTGTTGATTGGAATGTGCTAGAAGCCCCCTGCTATTCCTCACTCCCTTCCTTTGGCCTGGGCCCCCATTTTGGCTGAAACTCCCCCTTGTCGGCACCCCCTCCCCAGCCTGGCCCCCACCTTGGATGTGGCAGTTGCAGGGCCGGCAGCGCTCTTGCTCATGGGCCCTGTGGAAGCCCTGGCGGCAACGTTCACAGTGGCGCCCGTCGGTGTTGTCGGCGCAATGCAGGCATCGGAAACCGTCCCCGGTCAGCCGGAGCAACTCCCCATCGAACACGCACTGCCGAGACTTGCCGTTGCACTCACACACTGGGGGCAGGACAGAAGGGGGTTCAGCCTGCAAACCTAGAGTCTGCCTGCAAACATGTGGGCTCATCACGGGCCCGCGTGACATGGGAACCACATGTGGATTCACCACTGGCCTATGTTACATGGGAATCGCGTGTGGGCCCTCATGCCCTGTGGTACAGGGAGCTTGCGCTGTCTATGTGGGGAGAAAGGGAGGAGAAAAAATGGAAACTTCATCCCTCAAGCCTGACGTGGTTGGAACAGAACTGTGGAACCAGTCTGAAGCAGCTGCTCCTCCAGGCCCCAAATCCTCCAGACCTGGGTGTTAAGCTTCCTGGGAGCACTTCTGAGATGTTAGAGGAATCCGACTCCCCCAACACTTCTGCTCTGAACCCACAAATAGACTTGGGGTCTCCACCTAAGTTCCCACATGTGGACGTGGGGTCTCCTTCCTGGGGCCACTGTGTTTATCTCCTTTTCAGATCCTGAACCTCCTCAGCTGGGCTTCCTCCTTCTCTATTTACTGGGCTCCAAACAGCCCTGAGGAACAACAGCTCCTGGGAACAAACACTGCTTTCCACACCTGTACCTGGTGTTCTCCCTTTGTCCTGGGCACAAGCCCTGTCCAGCACCCCCACACAGTCAGAGCCTGTGTGTCATCCCTCCATGAACACTCAAGTCCCCCAGTGACCTCTCACTTCCCTCAAGCATTTCTCACTGCACATCCTCAGAGGCAGTGACAGAATTGGGGACTGTGACTGAGAGGGAAGTAGGAAGGAAGGAAAGAAGGAAGGAAGGAAGGAGAAAAGAGGGAAGGAAGGAGGGAAGGAAAGAAGAAAGGGGGAGGAAGGGAAGAAATGGAGGAAGGGAGGGAGGGATGATGGGAGGAAGTTCACGCATTTGAAATCCCACTTTCACTCTCTGGCATCAGTCTTTAAATACCCACTTCAACCCCAGAATGCACAGTGGGAGCCGAACAGGGATTGTGAGAAAAAGTATCTAGAGTGCTCCTGGAGGCCTCGACTCAGCCCTGCTGCAGCTCTGCGGGACACCCCCACTCCAAATCTCTATCCTGGGGCAAAAGAAGGGCAGGGCACCGCAGGCTGAGCCCATAGCCACACTCCAGCGGCCCTTGGCAGCCACAGGGCCTTCTCAGGGGCTTGGAATGCGGGGTCAGGTCTGGACCTGAAGCAGGCTGCTCACTCCCAAGGCTTGGCACAGAGGTGGATCTCAGCCTGCATGGAGCTAATCCCCACCTCTGAGCCTCTCAGGCCCCTCCAGAGATCCCCCAATTCCCTTCCTTACCGAGGGAAGCACCTGTGAGCCCCCTCAGGGTCCCCAAGCCCATTTTCTTTCTGAGACTCGGGGATGCGTCTGAAACACCTGATCCAACCTGGCTGTGCCCAAGGATCCTATTAACTCCAGGACACACACCTCAGAGATAAGGAAGGCAGGCACATCTGGGGTTCGAGACACATCTAGACTCCACCCTTGGGGTCTGGTATCTCCAGGTGGGGGGGAAACTCCAGCAAGAATT
>PVKC010015284.1:0-12178 GCA_004027635.1 Crocidura indochinensis
ACTGAAGCCGCCAGGACAAGCACCCGCTGCCACATGTCCACCACATTAGCTCCCAACTGTGCCAGAGACCTTGAGTGACCCGAATCAACCCCAGAGTCTCCTTAGGCCCCTGGCTCTCCCTCTGCTTGTCTCCCACCTCCCAGCAGTGCTGAGCTGAGCTGACTGCAATGGCAGCATTTTCTCCTACAGGTCTCCCCTGGGGGCCATCATTTGGAGCCTGGCAGTGTCAGGCCAGCTTGTCCACAAACCCCTCACTTTAGAGACACCAAGTGAGATATAAATCTCAATTCCCCAGTCTTTTTTTGAGGGGGAGTGGTGGGGGACACACCTGGCAGTGCTCAGGGGTTACTCCTGGCTCTGTGCTCAGAATTCACTCCTGGCAGACTCGGGACCATATGGGATGCTAGGGATCAAACCCTGGTTGGCCACATGCAAGGCAAAAGTCCTGCTGCTGTGCTATCGCCCAGGCCCCTGTTCCCCAGCTCTTAAAGTGGGATTCCCTCCCATCTGCTTCTCTCAAGGCTGATTCCAGATCACCCAGCCTGAGGCATCCTCTCTCACCCTAGTCAGCAGGCATCAGTGTGTGTCAGGGAAGGCCACTATTTAGAAGGGCCAGCCCCTAACTCCTCTGGGCTTCTTTTTCTTTTTGGTTTTTGGGCCACACCCAGTGACGCTCAGGGGTTACTCCTGGATATGCGCTCAGAGGTCGCTCCTGGCTTGGGGGACCATATGGGGAACCGGGGGATCGAACCGTGGTCCGTCCTAGGCTAGCGCAGGCAAGGCAGGCACCTTACCTCCAGCGCCAATGCCCGGCCCCTCCTCTGGGCTTCTGAGTCTGTGCTTGGGGTTTGGAGGCACCTGGGACCACCTGTGAGGAGGAGCCTCACATAGTCATGCACACGCACGAACATGCCTATATGGGTGCCAAGTTCTGCTTGCTTTTTCTTTATTTTTTGGTTATTGGCCACACCTGGTGATGCTCAGGGGTTACTCCTGGCCATGCACTCAGAAATTGTTCCTGGCTTGGGGGACCACATGGGACACCGGGGGATCGAACTGCGGTCCATCCTAGGTTAGAGCATGCAAGGAAAACACCCTACCACTTGCGCCACTGCTCCGGCTTCTCTGCTTACTTTTTCTATCAATGCCAGGGCAGAGAAAGATTGGCAGGTGTTCCTCAGCACTGCCACTGCACCCATGGACCCAATTGAGTAAGCACAGCTCTGTAAGCTTCTGCTCATGTCCTTCCCAAGCCTCTGGCCCAGTGCAGTAGAGGCGCTGTACCAGTTCTGTGGTTCCTTCTGAACAACTCCCCACACCCCTACGTACACACACACACAGACACACACACACATATCCCTACACTCTGCCTCCCCCGACTTCCAATACCCACTGCTGTTAGTAGCTTTTACATGCCCACAGCAGACAGCTGATAAGTGCAACTTCCTACAGAGGTTCCCAGCCTGGCAGCTATCTTCAAAGGAAGAGCCCAGGGCTGAGTTGGAGGTGGAGGTGCCCTTCCTCTGTGTGAGGTACAGCACCCTCCCTCTGAGTAAATCCCTCCCCTCTCTGCGGGGTGCAGCCCACCTCCCTGTGTGCCAGTCTGGCCCTGTCATGCTCCTCCCTGCTCCCACAGATGACCCAGCCCCCAGCTCCAAGCCTTTAGTCTCCCAGCTCTCAGTCAGGACAGGTGTCTGCCCAGGCCACTGTGTGGAGTCCCTGCCTCTGTACTGGGAGTACAGGACACAAGGCTGATGGATCTAGGACCTAGAATTAACACCTCCTATCTGCACTCTTTGTCAGTGAGTCCCTCAGCCCCCAGCCCATGCAGCACCTCAAGGACAGCTCTGCTGTGCTTTTCTACTTTGGTGTGGCTGGAATCTAGGAAGGTGGGAGTCAGGGCCCAAACAAGCCAAGGAGACTTCCTGGGAAAAATGGCCTCTCAGCTCAGATTTAGGGCTGGGTCAAGATATACTGACACTAAGGGAGGGTAGGCTCCCAGAGTTAGGGGACAGAGTGATGGGGGCTACCTCTCCAGGAGTGCAGAGCCCTGGGAGACCTGCCCTGCTGGCCTGTGGGCCTGCCCTGCTGGGTCCCTGCTGGCCAAGACATAGTTCAAATGCCTGAAAATGGTGGAAGATGGAAGGAGAAAGGGAGAAGGGAGGGTTCTCCAGGTCAGGCTCTGAGGTACCATCCAGGGGTGGAGAGATAGGTACAGGAAGATGAGGCAGGGCTGCTGGAGGGACTGAAAGTCAGGCCCCAAGTCCTCTCTGAGCTCCAGAAGATTGGGTTCTGTCCCAGTGGAGAGCTTTGGACCTCTATGCCAGCACTCCCTGCCTTCCACTCTTTTCTGGGTGATCCTTGAGTCTGAGACAGATGGTGAAACTGCAGTTATGCTGGAAAGTGAAAACCCCAAATTCAGATTTGGGTTTCCAGCCTGAGCTGGACTGTGGCAGTGATCACCCCCAAACAGTAGCACCACTCATTATACTCTTCTAGAAACAGGGGTATGGGGGGGCTAAGACTTCAGATGTAGAGTATTTTGTATTTATTTTATGTATTGTATTTACTTTGTATTAATAAATAAAGCTTTGAAGGAGAGGCCAAAGGAGACAGTTGGACAGTGACAGTTGGAGAGTGACAGTTGGAGAGAAAGGATATAAGGAGGGAAGAGAGATGGGGAGATAGAGGGAGAGACTAAGAGAATAAGGAAAAGGGCCCACAGAAAGAAGACGTATAGAGAATAAGAAGAGCTGGGACAGAGAGACTATTAGAGAAAAAGAATAAGAGAATAAGGAAAAGGGCCCACAGAAAGAAGACGTATAGAGAATAAGATAACTGAATAAGAAAGACTAATAGAGAAAAAGAATAAGAATAAGATATACAGAGAAGAAAATACAGTAGATTAGACAGAGAAGAATAAAATAGATACAAAGAAAAGAAGATATAAGTTTATTCAGAGAACAGAGAAGAGAAAAAGAAGAAACATAGAGAATAAGAAGAAGGGGCCCAGAGAGAGAAATTAAGGGAGAAGAAAAAGAAGAGTGTGCAGAGACAGGGACAGAAGTCAGAAATTAAGAGAGAAGAGGGAAGAGACAGACAGAGAAGAAGGATGAATTAACTCAACAACATCTTCACCCAACAAATAATAATAATGGGGAGAGAAAGGGAGACTAAGAGAATCAGGAAAAGGGCCCACAGAGAAGGGAAACATACAGAGAATAAGAAGAAGAGTTGATATAGAAAGAGAAACTAATAGAGAATAAGAATAAGAAATTTGGTTACACAGAGAAGAAGATAAAGTAGATTAGACAGAGAAGAAAAGGTCCCTGGCAGAAAGAAAGAGAAAAAGGTCCCTGGCAGAAATAGAGAATAATAAGAAGAAGCATAAACAGAAAAGAGAAAGAGACTGGGAGAAAGGGAGAGAAGAAGGGGCTGGCAGGGAGAAAGAGAGATTAGGAGAGAAAGGGAGACGTATAGAGAAGAAGAAGAGCTGAGACAGAAAGACGAATAGAGAATAAGAAGAAGCAAGACAGAAAGAGATTAAGGGAGAAGAAGAGAGAGTGTGCAGAGACAGGGACAGAAGTCAGAAGATTAAGAGAGAAGAGCAGAGACAGGGAAAGAAGAGAAGACAGAGACAGGGAGACAAAGAGACAGACAGAGAAGAAGGATGGATTAACTCAACAACATTTTCACGCAACATTCAGATGCCCTTCTTGCTTGCTGTCCTGAGCCACACGAGTGACCTCTCTCATCGAAGTCCACATCCCTTCCAAAGAGTCAAAAACTGCTCAAAAACTTCCCTATCAGGGACAGAGCAAGTACTGGGGAGGGGGAACATTTGCTTTGTACACAGCTGACCCGGGTTCGATCCCTGGCA
The DNA here is from genome assembly GCA_004027635.1 of Crocidura indochinensis. Lineage (NCBI taxonomy): Eukaryota > Metazoa > Chordata > Mammalia > Eulipotyphla > Soricidae > Crocidura > Crocidura indochinensis. The sequence goes on from PVKC010015284.1 coordinate 3,881, forward strand.
TCCCTTGCGATCACTTGAGCACCACCAAGAGTGATCCATGTGCAGAGAGTCAAGGGTAAATCCCAAGCACCAAGGGGTGTGGCCCCAAAACCTTCACAGTCAGTTCTCAAAGCAGTTTCTGCAGGTGAATTATCGGTGCAGCCAGCATGGGAGGCACAGGTGAGAGCCGGCAGCACCTGCTTCATGCCATGAAATGCTGTGTGGTCTACACCAACATCAGCCATTTCTCCGCCCTCTCTCAGCCCACTGTCCCCACTCAATCAAGGAAGAAATTCAGTCCAGAGCAGGGAAGCCAAGAATGGCCCCACGCCCAAATTCAGATCCCACACCCAAGCCCACCGCTGCCAGCACCAACGCCGCCTGCAGCAGCATTCTCCATTGGTGCCAGCCCCTGCGCAGAGCCCTGGGAAAGGTCTTATTATTCCATCCCGCCTGCCTCGCAGCAGCAGAGTGACAGCTGTTCCAGGTTTAATTACTGATGGGCTGCAGCGAAGCCAACCCATGAATAAAATTACAGTCGTTCTGCAATGCAAATTCTAAGGGGCTGAGTCTGAGGGCCGGGGAGGGGTGTGTTTGGATTGGCTGGCTTTCTTAATGAGGAAAGTTTTCGTACAGTTTAAAAGAACATTAGTGATGATGAAACTTGCATACCTAAAGATTTATACAGGACTGCAAACCAGTTGCAGGGAGATGGTCATTGTTTTAATGAGCAATGCTGTACCATTTCTCCACCAAAGTTTCAGAAATGGGGCCAGAGTGATAGTACAGTGGGGAGGGTGTTTACCTTGCATGTAGTCAACACAGGTTTGATTCCTGGTACCCCATAAGATCTCTGGAGCACCACCAGGAGTGACCCCTGAGCGCAAAACCAGGAGTAAGCTAGGTGCACCACTGACTGTGACAAAAACAAACAACAAAATAGCAAAGATTTTTTTTGTTTGTTTGTTTCTGGTTTTGTTTTGGGGCCACACCTGGAGGCACTCAGGGGTTACTCCTGGCTCTGCACTGAGAAATTGCTAGTGGCAGGCTTGGGGAACCATATGGAATGCTGGGGATCGAACCCAGACCTGTCTTGGGTCACTGCATGCAAAGCATATGCCTACCACTGTCATCATTCCAGCCCCAACAAAGTTTTTTGTTTGTTTGTTTTGGGTTTTTTTTGTTGTTATTTTTAGGCCACATCTGGCAGTGCTCAAGAGTTGCTCCTGGCTCTGTGCTCAGAAATCACTGGTGAACTCCAGAGTGCTGTTGCTTAAAAAGGTGGGAGTCGCCAATTGCTCCATCCTCAGAGCAGAGCCCAGACTCCAGAGGAAACTGACTTCAGTCCAGGCCATTAGGACCTTCATTTTGTAAGAGTGGATCCTGCCTGTGCTCTTGTGCCATGTGAGATTAACATGCCAATCACAATGTCTTCACTGTCCCAACTCTTTAATTTAACATGTCCTTATTTAACAGCACAGGGAACTGCATCTCTGTCTGCCAGAGCCTCATCTGGAACAACAGCCCCAATTGCCACTTGCAGGAATACCACTCAGCCATATGCCACTCTACCCAATCGGCTGCTCTCCATCGTTCTCTGCAGCTCTTCTACTTAGTGTCTTCTACTCATCTCTGTTCCTCTCCTTGCTGTATGCTGCTACCTACACTGCTGTCTGCATGGTTTGTCCTCTGCTTCTCACTGTCCTGCTTGTACCATCAGCCCATGTGGTCCCCTATGCAGCGACCTGCTTTTATAGACAGGTAGAGAGATAGACTGATAGATTATTTATACCCTTAGTTTTCTCTGCTGAGTTTGGTTACTGTGGTTACTGTGTTTGGTTAATACTGTTACTTATATTAGGGTTAGGGTCATTTACTTTTAATAGTAACTTACTATTAAACTTACTTATTAATTATTTAGTGAATGTAATAATTCTATATAGCAAATGACTTAATAATAACTAAAGTACATTAAATTACTTAAGGAAGGTTTTAAATAACCAATCAGATTGTTTTATTTCCTCTCCCCCTTCCACTGTAACACCCTCCCCATCAGGAATGAGTGTTTTGGATGATTTTAGGAATGTGGGATAAAGGCCCATCTTCTGAAACTGCTTCCTGCTGGAAAGCGGTGCTGGTTTCTCTTAGGGCCTATGTCCTGCTCCCTGTCAGGGTGGCAGTGGAGGTGTGGGGCAAGGGCGAGCCAAGTTCTGAGATGGTCAAAGAGACCGTGGTTCAGAAAAGAGTGGATGGTAGCAGGAACCAGAGGGACACCAGTGGTTCCTGGAAACATGTTAATTTAGGACACAAGAGGCAACTCTGAGGTATCCCAGGAATGGGGAACAGCTGAGGATGGATGTACCCCCAGAGGGGTCCCTTAGACATGAGAATAAGTAGATTGAAAGTGAAGCTGTCTGAAGTGGTAATACAGTGGTAGGACTTTTGTCTTTCATATGATTGACCCAGGACAGACCCGGGTTTGATCCGCAGCATCCCATATGGTCCCTCTGCCAGGAGCAATTTCTGAGTGTAGAGCAAAGAGTAACCCATGAGTACCACTGTGTGTGGCCCAAAAAAAAAAAAAAAAAAGAAAGTGAGGTTGTAGGTGGAACATACATGTCAGATGAGGTTACATCTCAGAAACTTAACCAGGGGGTTCAGAGAAGATGTGCCAGCCTTCCAGGATCGGCATCCCTGGGCTTGATGGAGTTAGGTTCTTGGTCTCTGCTGCTGTGAGTCAGAGTTCTCAGCTTCCTCAAAAGCAGTTCCTGGACCTCACCACCCCTTCACCTGAGCACACTGATTCCCAACAGCTATGGGAATAGAGAGCTTAGGGAAGTTTTCAGTTCCAGCAAATGTGACTTCCTGCACTTCACTAAATTTGAAAAGGTGCCTGGGGTGCCTGTGGGTAAAGGGTCCCCAGGAGGTTACAAGTTCAGGGAATACTTGCTAGAAAACTCTCCTGGACCCTGTTGGGAAGAATCAGGGGAAGGCAGTCTCCCCAAAGTCTCCTGATAACCCCAGGAGGCTGAGCACCTGAGCATCAGGAGCAATTACTGTGCTTGACAGGTGTGGGAGAATTGGGGTCCCATTTGTGAACTGAAAAAGAAATAGGGGGTTCAAGAGACAGTGCAGGGAATGAAGACACTTGCCTTGCATGTGGCTGATCCCTCTGTGATTCCAAACACTGCATATATATCCCAGAACCCCACCAAGAGTGATCCCTGAGCACAGAATCAAGATGAAGCCCTGAGCACTGCCAGATGTGGCACCCAACCCCCTAAATAAATAAATAAATAAAACAAAATAACACTAAATAGGCTGCTCCCATGGTCAACAGGAAGTTAAGAGTGTGGCCTATCAACTCCAACGGTCTCTAATCTCCTTTCCATAATGCTGATGATTTATGGGGAAGTTCCCCGAAGCTGGATCCCCCTAGATGTCCAGAAATGTGCACTCACTGCACTCACTGACAGAGGAGTGGCTTGGCAGCAGCACTTTTCCTGCATCATGCCTAGACTTTGGTCGGCTTGGACACCTATTCCTGGTGGCTTCTCCTTTCGGTGGTCAGAAGAATGTCAGAGATGACTGGGGCAGTCCTACAGCTCTAATCTGGAGGTCGGGTCTCCTTGTGTCCCTTTGTAGGACTCGTCCTTTCTCCATACTTTATTGTAATAGACCAAGGAGGCCATTGTAATAACTCACCTCATCTCATCCCATGATGGCAGATCTGTTTCTGATTGTTGGTCCGACAGCTTATGAGTTTATAAACACAAACAGAAGTGGCATTTTGGTGTCAAGATATTCCCCCACATTTTGGTAGGGGGAATTGGCTTCACCTGCCAATACTTGGGACTTATTGCTGGCTCTACTTTCAGGGATTATGCTTGGTGAGCATTGGGTCTTTATAGGATGTCAGAGTTTGAACCTGGGTCAGTTGCATGCAAGGCATGCACCTTAGCCACTGTACTATTGCTCTGACCCAAGATGTCCCCCTTACCAAACCCAAGACAGTGAAGCCAAGTGGTAATAATCAATGGGAGAAGCATCCCTGTGCCCAGGGGCCATAGAGCCATTGCTCATAGGTGTATAGCCATGAGCTACACAGAGAATCACTGCCCCATGATAAAACACTGTGGGCAGATGCAGAAATCTGCCACCCAGAGGGTGAAGATCCACTGGCGTGATGACAAGTTCACCCAAGAGGCAAGGATTTTGCACCCTATCTCTGTATTCTAATCCACGTGGCAGAGATTTGTGACTCCTCTATAGTTTGACTATAACCCTTAAGGAATTAATTCTCAACCTCCCCCTGGGTTTCCTTTCCTCAGGCACACTCAGCCCTGCTTCTGGAACTTACCTCCTGGGCAGTAACTTTCAACTCTGTCCTCACTCACATTCCAAAGGTGACAGCTTCGGGCTGTCTTTACGGTCTTTACCCATAAAGTTAAAGGCTTTTGGCTTTTTCCAGTGTTCCTCTCCATAGGTAAAGATTCTGTCCCCTGGCTTTGGGCCTTAACCCACTGGGCATCTTCTCTGGACTTAATTGCTCAGTTTCCTGTTGTCCACAAAACACCCCTAGGTAGGTGCCTCCCACCCTCATGGTGGCAGCATTCAGACCCATGGGATGAAAGGACAATCTATTGACCATTGACTTTTCACCCAACTCATTCATCAACTTTAGGCCTGGAGGAAACAGAGTACTGAACCTCTTTCTCATGTGAGTTTGAATTAAAAGGGGGTTTGGTGGATCTTTATATCTACTTGGTGCTCCCTCAGGTAAACAGTGGTTCAGAGACACCTTCCCCAGTCTCTGGTCTGGTTCCTCAGGTCTTTCTTTGGGGGGGTGTGTGTCCATCTAGGCAGTTAGGCAGTGCCATAGTCTTAGGATCACCAGAAGTAACAACTTGTTAAGATGCCAGTGGATCTTCATTCATTGGGTGGCAGGTCTTTGTACTGCCTGTGAAACTTTATCCATGGAGTATTGGGGTTTTTTTGTGCTGGACTATACATGGGATTTTAGAAGGGACTGAGCTCGTGCCAAGATTTGGGGATGGAACTGATATGTGACCTGGAAACACAATGAGCACCAGAGAGTCAGATACTACTTGGCTCTTCAGTACAGCCTGAGAAGAGGAGTTAACATTCTATTAACCTCCAAGCTGTTGTCCTGGTATTTTCACCATCCAAAAATATTTATCTGGTTCGCACCATTGTCCTCATATTGAGCCAAAAATGATATAATAAATCTCATGTTTCCAGGGTTTTTCCCTGACCTGATCACTTCTTTTTATATGAAATTTGTATTATAACATTATGATTTATCAAGTTTGTTTCAGGCATTAAATGTCCCCAAGACCAATCTTACCACCAGTGTGACTTTGCCTCTGCTAGTGTCACCGATTTTCTACCTACCACCCTAGCCTATCCCCTTGCGGGTACAAATTTACATCTTATTGTTTATTATAACATAAAGGCAGATGGGATTATCAAAATTTAGATCAGGGATGGGACAGAGCAGTGCGAGAACATTTGCCTTGCATGTGGCCAACTTGGGATGGTCCCAGGTTTGACCCCCCCAGCATCCCATATGGTCCCCCAAGTCTGCCAGGAGTGATTTCTGAGCGCAGAAATAGGAATAACCCCATAGCACCTCTCCTGGTGTGGCCCAAAAAACAAAAAATAAACAAAAACACAGCAACATATATCAATAAGGGCCAATTGGAAATAATTGTTAAAGCTCTTAGTGGTGTTAACTGAAATTATTAAGGATTTACTAGGCTGTGGTAGGTGCTAGTTGATCCTTTCGTGCATCTATCCAATCAAATTGGCTATGAATCTATTGTACTGACAGTACTATAAAATTTTGAGGTGTTATGTAGCCATGTAGTCCAGGATCTATAGATTTGTAACAAATTTGGTGGCAATCAGTTTGGTAAGATCAAGTGGTAGAGCTAGGCTGTTTCTGTTTGAGGGTGTTGGGTATGGTAGTGGCCTACTGTGGCTTCAAGTAGAAAGGGGAATCTACCCACTCCCATACAGAGAAGCCCCCAGAGTTTTTAGCCCTGACCAGACTACTTGGTCTCTCAGGTTATTGTGGTCTGTGTGTAAAATGAGCATACCAATTTCTCAGTCAGTCCCAGAATTCTCAGTGTTAAAACTTTCATGGAACTGCTCTTTATCTTACAGCTCATATAGGTTTACTTCTATGGACTGCGTAGCTGCAGAAACAGGAACCTTAGTGATGCCAGTTGCCACTCTCAGCTAAGCCACTGGCCACTTGCCCTCTTGCCACTATCCACTGTTCCCCAGTATCTACTCTGTCACTCACTAGCTACAACATGTCATTCTACCCTCTGCATTGCTGATCTGCATCAGCTTCTTGGTTCATGCTGCCTCCCTGCATTGTTCATTCTGTTTTGTTATCCATTTATGCTAGCTGCCTGATCACCTATGTAGTGACCTGTGTTAATATGCATTATTATCTATGCCCACTCTTTGTTTCTGCTATCTTATTGATTACATCCTATGTAATCAAGGTTTAAAACAGCCTATCAGATTATCTTGTTTATTCTCCCCTTCCCACTTATTCTGAAGCAGTTTGTTCTTTTTTGCTCACTTTTGTTTGGTTGTTTGGGTTTGGGGGGAAGGCACTCCTATGGTGGACAGGGCTTACTCCTGGCAGACTCGGGATCATCTATGGTGCCCTGGCTGGAATCCAGATGACTATGTGAAAGACAAGTGCCCACCCTCTGTACTATTGTGCTGATTCTTGTAACAATCTGTTCTTGTTCTTGCATACTGACAATACACTGGAGCCTGGAGAGAGTGCTGGCCAACATGTGAAAATAGAAGGTGAAATCTGTGTTTCTGCTTCCTTTCTTGGAGGTCAGCCAAGCTTTTGTCTCTTCTTCATTCAATTGAGGGTGCCCTCCCGGAACAGTAGGGCAGAGGAGACAGGAAAGGATTTTAGGACCAGGCTCTTCTGGAATCTGGATCCACTCAGGCACTTGTAAGCATGTCTCTATAGCTGTGTGTGCTTGTATATGTGTGCTTGAACAGTATGTAGCAGTAAGAATGAGAAAGGCACTTGAATACACCTCTTTTATTTTTAGTTTATTTTTTAACCATTCCTGGCTCCATGTTCAGAGATCACTCCTGGTGGTGCTCAGGGGATCCTATGAGATATTGGGAATTTAACCCTGCACATAAGGCAAGTGCCCTACCCACTGTCGTATATCTCTATCATGAACATCTCTTGTGTAAGTATGTGCCTTCAAGGATTCGTGTGTATGTGTGTGTGTGTATTTGTGGTGTGTGCTTGTGTGGGCATGCATGTGCTCATCAGAAAAATCTATGCATAGACCAGACATCAGGCTGTTAAAACATAGTCTGACACTGTTGGCAACAGTCTGACACCCTCTCTGGAGCTCCAGCCTTGCTCTGCTGGCAATGCTCTTTCCCTTGGGTAGGGTAAGTAGCTGAGGTCTCAGTGAGGTTGAAACCGTTGGAGAAGTATTGTAGTGCTACATCTCGGGACTGAACTGTGGGGGTGAGTGGGCAGGAAGGAAAATAAGGCAGGTCCCATCTGCTGGGAAGCCAGTTCCAGAAGGAAGGCACAGATAGGCACTCCCAACCTTGACACCAGATGGGTAAAGGGCCAAGTCCTATGTCCTCTCTGCACCTGTGTCTATGTCTGTGTCCATGTCCGTGTCCATCTCCATCTCCAAGTCCATGTCCAAGTCCATGTCCGAGTCCATGTCCAAGTCTGCGTCTGTTCGTGTCCATGTCTGTGTTTGTGTCTGAATCTGTCTTATGTCTGTCTGTGTCTGTGTCCATGTCTGATAGATGCAGCCTGGCCTCCCTCTGTGTCTGTGAACCTGTGTCTCTGTCCATTCATATCTATGACCACATACGTGTCCTTGTCTGTGTCTCTGTCTGTCCATGTCCGTGTCTGTTTACATCCACATCTATTTTGTGTGCCCTGTTCATATCCATGTTAGTCATGTGTTATCCATGTTTGCCATATGGGGTGCATACATAACGGATGCAGGAGGCATGCTGGTGTTGTGAATGAGGGCCTGAGCCAGGCACAGTGATTTTTGGAGACACATAGCAGGGTGGCACATAACAGTCTAGGGACAGAGGAGACCCAGGACTCGCCAAGGGTGCTGAGGCTGATAGTGCCACATACCTGCCCGTGCTGGCTGGAGTTCATCAGGGCCAGCTGAGTACGGGATGCAGACCTGAAATGGCCAGTGGGTTAAGGGATCTTTGTGATGGTGCAGAGTCTTTTTCCTTTCCCTCCCCGACATGAAA
>PVKC010015285.1:0-21557 GCA_004027635.1 Crocidura indochinensis
GTCAGGAGAGATGAAGTCATGAAATTTTCATATACATGGATGTACATGGAATCTACCATGCTGAGTGAAATAAGTCAGAGGGAGAGAGAGAGACATAGAATTGTCTCACTCATCTATGGGTTCTGAGAAAAATGAAAGTCATTTTTGCACCAATCCTCAGAGATAATGGGAGGAGGGCTGGAACTTCCAGCTCACTTCAAGAAGCTCACCACAATGAGGGGTGAATGCAGTTGTACAAATACCTACACAGAGAACTATCCTAATCATATTCATGAATGAGGGATATGGAAAGCCTGTATGGAGTAGAGGTGGGGGTGGGTTGGGAGGGAGGGAGTTTTGGGACATTGGTGTTGGGAAAGTTGCACTGGTGAATGGGGTGTTAAAAAAAGTTAAAAAAAAGATATAACAAAATCAAAAAAGAAAAGAAAAATAAGGCCTCCCAATTCTTACTACAGGCTGTTTTCTTCACACTGTCTGTATAGAAAGAGGAGGTACAGTAAATGCACCCCATATACACCTCAACCCAGAACCTTGCCTGGTCTGTATTTGGAATTTGGGGACAAAAAAGAAAAAAAAACCACATAATCATATCAATCAATGCAGAAAAGGCGTTTGACAAAATCCAACACCCATTCTTGTTGAAAACACTCAGCAAAATAGAGTTAGAAGGAACTTTTCTCAAGATAGTTACAGCTATATATGAAAAGCCCACAGCCTACTTTATTCTTAAAGATAAAAAACTGAAAGCATTTCCACTAAGGTCAGGAACTAGGCAAGGCTCTCCAGTCTCACCACTCTTAGTCAATATAATCTTTGAAGTCCTTGCAATAGGAATCCAACAAGAAAAAGGAATCAAAGAATCTATATTAGGAAAGAGGAACTCAAGCTATCTCTTTTTGCAGATGATATCATATTATACATTGAAAACCCTAAAGAGTCCACAGTAAAACTCCTAGAAACAGTTAACCAATACAGCAAAGTGGCTGACTACAAAGTCAATACACAAAAAAGACAGTAGCGTTTCTCTATACAAATAACGAAGTAGAGGAGAGAAAGATTAAGAATACAATTGCATTTAAAATAGTATCAAAATATTAAGTACCTAGTAATCAACATTACAAGGGAAGTGAAGGACCTATAGCAGGAAAACTTCAAACCACTGCAGAAAGAAATTGAAGAGGATCTAAGGAAAAGGAAGAACATTCCAGGCTCATTGGTAGGTAGAATAAACATAGTCAAAATGACTATCCTACCTAAACTTTTATATAGATTTAATACAATCCCTATCCAAATTCAGACATCATTCTTTAAAGACTTAGAACAATCAATCAAAAATTCATGAAACCACAAAAGACCCAGAATAGCCAAACATATGCTAAAAACAAGAAGCTGGGTGACATCTCTTTACCTAACCTGAAGCTATACTATAAAGACATAGTGATCAAAACAGCATGGTACGGGAACAAAGACAGAACCTCAGACCAATGGGTTAGAATAGAATTTCCAGACATAAATCCCCAGATATACATTCAACTAATATTTGACAATAGAGCCAAGAACTTGAAATGGAATAAAGAAAGTCTCTTCAACAAATGGTGTTGGTACAACTGGAAAGAAATTGAAAATTGACCCACTCCTTATACAAAAGTCAACTCAAAATGGATTAAAGACCTTGAAATCAGACCAGAATCTATAAAGTTTATTGATAAAAATAGGCAGAACACTCGAAGACCTATACATATCAAAAAATCTTCAAGGATGGAGCACCAATGGCAAGAATTTTAGCATCTAACATAAACAAATGGGACTACATCAAACTAAAAAGCTTCTGCATGCCGAAAGAAACCCAACTTAAAACAAGAAGATAGTTAACTGAATGGGAAAAAAAAATCTTTGCACTCAATACGTCAGATAAAGGGCTGGTATCCAGAATATACAAAGCACTCAGAAAGCTGAGCTCCCCAAAACCAAATAAAGCCATAGAAAAATGCGGAGATGAAATGAATAGAGTTTTCTATGAGGAAGACTGAAAGATGGCCAACAAACACTTGAAAACATACTCACCTTCACTCATCATTAGGGAAATCCCAATCAAGACAACAATTAGGTACCACCTTACACCAGTGAGGATGGCTCACATAAAATTTAACGGGAACAATCTAAGTTGGTGGGAATGCTGTATGAAAGGAACTCTCCCGGGGCCCTGGAGATAGCATGGAAGTAAGGCATTTGCCTTTCATGCAAAAGGTCATCGATTCGAATCCCGGTGCCCCATATGGTTTCCCGTGCCTGCCAGGAGCAATTTCTGAGCATGGAGCCAGGAGTAACCCTTGAGCACTGCCGGGTGTGACCCAAAAACCAAAAAAATAAAAATAAAAAAATAAAAAAAAAAACAAGAAAGGAACTCTCCCGGGGCCAGAGAGATAGTGCAGCAGCATTTGCCTTGCAAGCAGCCTACCCGGGACCTAAGGTGGTTGGTTCGAATCCCGGAGTCCCACAGCCTGGAGTAACCCCTGAGCTCTTCTGGGTGTGACCCAGAAACAAAAACAAAAACAAAAAAAAGAAAGAAAGAAAAAGAAAAGTAAAGAAAAAAAGAAAGGAACTCTCATCCACAGCTGGTGTAATGCCCCCTAATCCAACCCCTATGGAAAAGTCTGGAGAGTGCTCAAGGAACTCAGATTGAGCTGATATTTGAGCCAGCAATTGCTCTCCTAGGTATCTATCCCTAAGTCGGAAGGACATTTATACCAAAGTATGTGTGCACCCCACTATTTATCGCAGCACTCAGTATAATTGCCAAGTCTTGGAAGCAACCTCAATGTCCAACAACAGATGATTAAGAACAGATTAATATGTGGTATCTATACACAATGGAATACTACATGGCAGTTAGAAATAATACAATCATAGACTTTGCAGCAACATGGATGGACGTAGAAAATATTATGTTAAATGAAGTAAGCCAGAAGATGAAAGATAAACACAAAATAATAGCACTATTTTGAAGTACCTAGAATATGCATCATACATGCAACCAATATTCCATGATCAAATAACAGGGTTTAACAGGGTAGAAACCCCAAACACTGTAATAGTCAACATATACTGGGGAGTAGTGCCCAAAATAAACGAAGGAGAACAAAACAAAGTCCAACTACATATTATACCATAAAGAAACCAGCAACAGCAGAAACATCAGCTAGAGAGAACAGGTATGTAATCAGCCTTTTACTACAAAGGCCCATAATAATTTCTTAGGGATCTTATATTAGGATTACAGGTAAAGATTACAATGGGAAATTACTGAACTCAACAGAAGCATTCAAAAACAATATTTTAATGCCTTAATCTTACTATATTTAAAAATAACCTCTCAGTTTTTCTGTCCATAGGGGTTCTTGGTTACAAAGGGTGGACAACCTAATGTGGCACCTAGGTGCTCAGTCACACGAGATACCATATTCAATTTGCATTATGAAAATGTGATAAACTCTTTATCATACCCTTTATCTCTAGATTATGCCCTCTTTTAGGACCTGAAGCACGTGACCAGCCAGACCACCAAAGCAGCATCTGTGACCTACAGACTTATACTACAGGGCCTAAGAATTGAACATGTTCAAGCAAAATAACAGGCCCTTGCTCTTTCCTCCTCTCTTCTCACTGTTTTTTTCTTTTCTCTTCTTTTCTCCTCCCCTCCTCCTTCTCCTTCTCTTTCTCCTCCTCCTTCTTCTTCTCCTTCTACTTCTCCTCCTCCTCCTCCTCTTCTACCTTTCCCTCCTCATTATCATCAATTCAATCCATGTCAAATAAAAACCACACGGTTGCCTCCTCCATAGGAAAGGAAAGCTGATATATAAGGTGCTGCAGACAATACTGCTAAGGGTAAGCACCTATATAGATAGACCTCACTAACACAATGCTTAGAACTCAAGATGTGAAACTTATATGTATCCCAAACTTGATCTATTAGTTTCTTTACCTTACATGCACTGTATTTCCCTATCTTTCTGTACTCAGCTTATCTCTTGCCCTCCCCACCTTTTTTCATCAATATATACCTACGCTAACTTCTATATGTTTATATGTGGGCAAGAGCACACAGGAGATAGGAATACTCCTTGAGAGCCAAACCTAAATTATAAACAACCCATACCTATAGCCTATATAGCCCCTCCCATATACTATACCCTCTCCCCTCTTCTGAAATCCGACTATCCCTTCACTCCTCAATTCCACCCCTGATTTACCACCTTATTAAAACTATTCACCCTTAGTTATTAATTAACTAGGCATCAAGACATACCTCCTGTGGCCAGAGAGATATCATGGAGGTAACGCATTTGTCTTGCATGCAGGTCAGTGGTTCGATACCCAGCGTCCCATATGGTCCCCTAGGCTTACCAGGAGCAATTTCTGAGGTCAGGACTAACCCCTGGACACTGTCTGGTGTGATCCCAAAACAAAACAAAAACAAAACAAAACACCAGACCAACCTCCTATGCCAATGAACCAATACCCAGCACCCAAGTGAAGAAACACCCACTCAAACCCACACCTCCTTCCCGGCAAGAAAATACAACAAACACCCCTACTGACTCATGTTATGTGGCCCTCCTTTTTACCTCTCCTTAATGTGGACTGTGGCTTGATACCAGACTTAGTCCCAAAAGGATCCCCACTGCAAGAACTCTACCCAAGACCTTCCTGCAGCATATCTTTTCTAAAATTTCAAGAAGCCCAGGGTGTGTGATGAAAAGGCTTCCTGGAGCCCACACCCCACAAGTAAATCTCAAAAGACAATGGGAAACCTATACTTTCATCATAAGTAAAAGACCTATGTAACACTACCTCTTAACCTATTTCCCCCAAATGTAAGGTGATCTCCTGCACCACTTTGTTCCTTTAATTACTTTTTTACTTAATTTTTTAAAAATATTTTTCCTTTACATATGTGAGATATGCATTTTTATTTTTTGTCCTGTTTCTATTTTCTTCTCTTTCCACCCCCAAATACACCAGCAATATAATGTAACACCACTTCTTCCTGCAAAGGTTGACTAAAAAAAGGGGGGAAATCTCACGTATAAAAGCAAGCTTTTATCTGTTAGGGATAAGAGCTCATACTTTTTTACAACACAGGGGCATCTCCCAACTTGAACATATGTCATGTGGACCCAACTTAGACCCCAAGGAATTAGACACCGGCTGTCCAGCCTTGACTCCTGGATCCCAGACATAGAAATGACACAGTTCTCCAGAACCGCTCTAGGAACCAAATCCCCTCTGGGGCATCCTTGATATTGCACTGACACCAATATGTGCCAGTTCTAAAATGATATCCTGACAATGAGGAAATGGGAACAACTTGATCTAAGAGCAGTTCACCAGTCAACAATAAGACAAAATCAGAAGACTTGTCACCCTTTGATCTGTGCAAAAGCCAAGATCTCTATCTACAGATGACTGGTTGTTACAATGTTACATGACTGAACAATACCCATCCTGGGACCAATAAAAAGCTCTAGTCTAGGTTTTGGTCTATGGTCTGTACAATAAACAAGATCTCTAATTCCAGAGACCTGACTGAGACAATTGCAACTGAATGGGTCTTCTGGAAACATAAAAAAGACTCTATCCCAGACTCCACCCTAGGAGCAGCACAATGACCATGACCACCAACTACAGAAGACGGATTAAAATGACACTGAAGAAACAGAACTGCTAGAACTGCAAAGAAAGACTTCACCATAAGCTCTATTCCTTGACCTGTGTAGATACCAAGATCTCTAGATACAGAGTTTTAATTTTATCACCCATGACGAAGCAGAAGTCTTCCATACACCACAAAAGCACCGAGGGGAGAGTAAACGAACATGTAAGAAGTCTACAGTTAATCCCATGACAGTATACTTCAAGGATGGAAAAACCCTGTATCTCCTAGGCCAAATGAATTCCTTCTCTGATGCCCCCAATATTTACTGTGCCTGTGCAGGAAATAAAAGGCACAAAATAATATTTTTTTTATCTATTTATCTATTTATTTATTTTGACTTCTTTGTTTTGGTGTAGATATTAAATTGATGTCTCCAATTTTATTTTATTCTATCTTTCTCTTTCTTTGTGCGCTCTGGAATGGTTTTATTTCAGGACCGAGACTATTATGTGGTGCTTATCTTTGGTGCTGTAGTGCTCACTGGATATTTTATTTTATATTTCTTTTTGTATTGTTGTGGTGTTTCAATTCATTTTTGCCTGTCCTTTCTCAAACTGAGGTTGAAAGTCTCCAGAAGGACTACGAACATTTTTGGCTTATTTGATTTTTACCCCACTTTATTGTTTTTCTTTTCTTCAAACAAAACTACATAGCTTGAACTATCTAGTTCTGCCTCTCAAATAGTGGGGGAAATAAGGGCCAAACAGATATGTGATCACTAAGTAATAAGCTAGATACAGAGGGGACCACTTATCCTAACAGCCTGGGGAGTGAGGGTGGGGGAGATGGGATGCAAGATGGGAACGGGGTCAGAGGGAGAAAAAATTTGGTGATGGGAATTCCCCTGATTTAATGTTAAGATGTACCTAAAATGCTACTGTGAAAGATATGTAAGCAAAGAAATTAAAAAAAATTAAAAAAATGTTATGTAAGCCAATATGGTCAAAATAACGATTATATATAATAATAAAAAAGAAATCATTCCTAACTTGAGATACCAGGGATCAAACCCAGGTCCATTCTGGGTCAACTGTTTTTGTTTTTGTTTTTAAAATATGTGTTATGTAGGTGACATTATTTCATATTCTGGAAAGTTTGCAAACCTTTGAGGTTTGGAGGGTCTTGCTTCTTTTTTTTTGTTTGTTTTTGTTTTTGTTTTTGGGTCACACCCGGCAGTGCTCAGGAGTTACTCCTGGCTCCAGGCTCAGAAATCGCTCCTGGCAAGCACAGGGGACCATATGGGGTGCCGGGATTTGAACCGATGACCTTCAGCATGAAAGGCAAACGCCTTACTTCCATGCTATCTCTCCGGCCCCATTCTGGGTCAACTGTATGTAAGGCAAACACCCTACCAGTGTGCTACTGCTCCGGCTCCTGTCTTATTTTCTTTTTCTTTTCTTTTCTTTTTTTTTTTTGGTTTTTGGTTCACACCCGGCAGTGCTCAGAGGTTACTCCTGGCTCCATGCACAGAAATTGCTCCTGGCAGGCACGGGGAACCATATGGGGCACTGGGATTCGAACCGATGACCTTTTGCATGAAAGGCAAACGCCTTACCTCCATGCTATCTCCCGGGCCCCATGTCTTATTTTCTTTAAAAAAGCATCCTTTCATTTCTTAAGAGACCCTTTTCTGCACATTATTGATTTTTCTATTATTCTTTGTCTTCATTCATAGGTTTTGTTTATTTGTTTTTTTGGGTCAAGCACTCTAGCATTACTCCTGGCTTTGTGCTCATAAATTACTCTTGGCAGGCTTGGGGGGATGTATGGGATGCTGAGAATTGGACTCAGGTTGGCTTCATGGAAGGCAAATACACTACCCACTATGCTATCATTCCAGGCTCTTATTCATAATATTTAAGTAATTGTTTGGTTGGCCACCCATAATGTGCTCATGAGTTATGCCTAACTGCACTCAAAAATCACTCTTGGAGGTTGGAGCAATAACACAGCAGGGAGGTCACTTGCCTTGCATGAAGCTGACCTGGGTTCATCACCAGCATTTTCTTTGGTCCCTGAGCCTGAAAGGAGTCAATTGATATGATTTCTGAGTGCAGAACCAGGAGTAGCCCCTGAGAATTGCTGAATATGGCACAAAACAAAACAAAAATGAAAGCAAGGAGGGAGGGAAGGGAGAAAGAAAGAAGGAAAAAGAAAAGGAAGGGAGGAAAGAAGGAAAGAAGAGAGTGAGGGAATAATTAATTATTCCTAGCAGTGCTTGGGGAGCCATGTGGGAAGCTAGAGATCAAACTCGGGTCTGCTGTGTGCAAGGCAAGTGTCCTTCTGGCTGTACTAGCGCTCCAACCTCATTCATAGTATTCTTACCATCTTCCTCCTCCTACACTCATTTGGAATAATTTTCTGGTGGTGCAAGGATTTGAACCCAGGACCTCACAAATGCAAAACAAGTGTTCTTCCTACCCACACATATTTGCTATACCTTTGGATTATTGGGAATGACTAGGAGAAGGAGGCCTGGATTTTAAGCTTTTTTGCTTCCCTTTGGGCCATACCTGAAGGTGATGGGCTCATTCCTGGTGGGTCTTGGGGGGACCACCTGGGCTGCTGGGAACAAATCTTGCTGTGCCTCATTGAAGGCAAACACCTTCCTCTCTGTACCACAGCGGTGTCTCTCCCTTTATTTGGTATCTGGGCCACACTTGACAGCATTTAGGGGTTGCTTCTGTCTGTGCACTCAGACATCACTCTTGGCTGGCTCAAGGGACCATATGGGATGTCAGGGATTGAACCCAGGTCTATCTTGGGTCAGCCACATGCAAAACTAATGCCCTACTGTTGTGCAATTTCTCTGGCTCCTGTGCTTCCCTTATTGTTTTTGTCTTTGGGCCTTACCTGCCAATGTTTAGGGGCAGGTGCTGTGGCTCTGTGCTCAGAAATCGCTCCTGACAGGCTTGGGGTACCATATGGGATGTCAGGATTTGAACTACCATTGATCCTGGGTTGGCTACATGCAAGGCAAAAACACCCTACTGCTGGGCTATCTCTCTGGCCCCTGTGGCCCTTTTATGACAAGTTCATGGTGTCGAGCTCCCCAGTGCGCAGCCCAGTATGTTTCTCTTGCTCATTCTGGGGAAATTGTCTTCTTTTTATTTTTTGTGTTTGGGCCACACTTGGTGTGGTTATTCCTGGGGTTACTCAGGAGTTACTCCTGGCTATGCGCTCAGAAATTGCTCCTGGTTTGGTGGACCATAAGGGATGCTGAGGGATCGAACAGCTGTCTGTCCTAGGTCAGACACATGCAAGGCAAACGCCCTACTGCTGCGCCACCACTCCTCTTTTCCTTTTGTTTTTTTGTTGATTTTTTTTGGTTTTGGGCCACACCTTGTGGCACTCAGGGGTTACTCCTGGATCTGTGTTCAGGGGTCATTCCTCGTAGTCCTCAGGAGGTCCTAGGGGATACTGGGGATCGAACCTGGGTCAGGCATATATGCAAGGGAGATGCTCACCCCATTGTGCTCTCATTCCGGCCCCTGGAATTTTGCCTTCTTGGTTTGGTTGTCATGTCATGCAAAGATGACTCAGAAATCTGGTGCTTTGTTTCCAGAAAGTGGGGACATTGGTTCCTGGGGTCCCTGGACCGGGCTGCTCCTTGCTGGGCTAGTGGAAAGCCAAAGCAGCATACACGCTGGGCTCCTCTGGGGGCTCCCCTGAGAGGGAAGAAGGGGGCGCTGTGCTCTCCTGTGCAGTATCCAGGTGTTTCAGCTGCGTTAGGTCACTTCAAGGGGGACCTCAGCTGTTTCTGCCTGCAGGAGAATTGGCGGTCAGGGCTATAGAGTTCATGCAGGGGATCTAGGATTCTGGAGCAGAGGGATCCACCTGTCCACCTGCCTGTGTGTCTTGTTCTGTCTGTGGGTCCTGTGCATTCAGCCAAGCTCCAGAAAGTGGGGTGTCAGAGGTCACTTCCCTCTTGAGTCCTGTGTGATTCACCTGGGCATAGGTTGCTCCTTGGGGGTCTTCATCCTGCCTGCTCTGTGGTGAGGGACAGGAGTGTCTTGATCGTGCTTCCTCTCCTTGGCTCATACAGCTGCTCCAGGCTCCCTCTGAGCTATGAACATCTAGATGCTCTGAGCCTCATATCTGTCCTCCCTCAGCTGCTGCTCCCTGGATCAACCTGTCCTCCAACCCTCCTTCCTTCGCACTTCCCTCCCTCCCTCCCTCTCCCCTTTATTCGCTCCAGGGCTCAGTGTTGGGGCTGCATCGGGGTTGAGGAGGGGTGTGCATGCATGTGTGTTACTGAGTATGATGTGTGAGTGAGTATTATGTGAGAATAAGTGTAAAGAGAATCTCTATTTGCACATGGGTTCCAGGAGTTGGGGGTTCTGGAGCCCGGGGAAATCCACTGATACACCAGCCTGACACTGAGCTGCACCCCAGGAGGTAGGAGGGGGATCAGGGCGCATCTCTTGGTGCTGAGTCAGAGCTCAATGGAGTTCTCTGGTAGCTGGTCTGTGGGGAGGAAGGTGACCCCAGGCAGAACTGGGGCAGCGCAGGCTCACCTGAGGATTCAGCCATTCCCCTTCCTCAGAACGTGTGTGGGTAAAGGTGTCTGTGGGGAGAGGAGCAGGAACGTGTTGTGGAATCCTTGAGATGTCTTGGGTTGCAGCCCCACCCTGCCCCAGACCCCAGACCATTAGCCAGCCATCCTCTCTGTAGCTGTCACCTGGGCTGTCTTTCTGGACGTGAGCTCTGGGATGAAAGCTGGGGAGCAGAGGGCAGTGTCAGGGCCAGAGAGAGGGTACGGGCAGGTGGGGTGAAGGCTGAGTGGAGGGTTACTGGGTGTACAGACCTATGTCCTGGGGCGCTGGGAGTGCAGCTCCTGTGGACTGTGGAGAGAAGGCTCTGGAGGGGCTGGGGCTTGGGGTGGGACTCTCGGTGGCCTCATCCCTTCCCCTTACTCACCTGACTTAAGGTGTCTTGCCTGGCAATGGCGGTGGCGGAGGAGAAGGAGAAGGAAGAGGAGGAGGAGGAGGCCGAGCAGGGTGCTGGCCGTGGACAGCCCGATGAGCAGTGAGTCTGGGTTATTACGGTCTAGAGTCACTCATGAACACAGGATGGGCAGATGTGTCACTGGGCACTGGCTTGAGTGGTAGGGCCAGTTGCTTCCCCACACGGACCCCTTGGGTCCCTGCATACCACACAGAAAGCCGCAGGGTCCCCGCCCCTCTGCATCCCCGCCTGCCCCCTCCTTGCCCTGTCCTCATCACTTGAAAGTCCCTGGGCTCGGGGGCCGGGCGGTGGCGCTGGAGGTAAGGTTCCTGCCTTGCCTTGTGCTAACCTAGGATGGACCACGGTTGGATCCCCCGGTTACCCATATGGTCCCCTGTGCCTGCCAGGAGTGACTTCTGAGCGAATAGCCAGGAGTAACCCCTGAGCGTCAACGGGTGTGGTCCAAAAACCAAAAAAAAAAAGTCCCTGGGCTTAGCACTTCCCTATCACTCCCCTCATCCTTCCTGTCTCCCTCCTCAGCACCTCCCTGGTCCCTAATCTTATCTTCTCCCTGGACGATGCCCAGAAACTCACCCACATCAGCCATAGACCTTTTCTTGCTATCCCCAGTGGGTCCTGGAAGAGGATGAGGAAGTAGTGGACTGAGCCCAAGATCCCTCATCTCCTCTCCTGTAACAGCCCAACCAGCACTGTGAGATACCCTGAGAGTGGCAGTGGTGACAGAATGTGAGGGGAAGCCCGCCCATTGACCATTCTAGTTCCTCTTCCCCATTACACCAGACCCTCAGGGAACACAAACCCGAGATGAACATGATGGAGAGGACAGAGTTGGTTCTCACCTGACACCCAGAGATGCAGGGGGACATTGGGGTGTGACAGCCTGTAGGAGCTTTTGCTGTTGGAGCTGTAGCATCTGTAGGTGCCATTGTGCGCTGAGGTCATTGGGTGGAAGGAGAACTTGGCCTCTGTCTTATCCACTTTGACACTCAGTGGGGGGTCAATTGCCCTCTCCTTGGCCAGCAGGAAAGTGCTCCTACAGCCACTGGATCGACGCAACAGGGTCACATTGTCTCCTGGAGACACCTTGGGGCCTGGTTCCACTGAGAGGGTTGGAGAGTAGGAAAGCTGTTCTAGGAGAGGAAGGGGTGAGGGAACCTGGGTCAGACCAAATCCCAGGGCCTCTCTCTAGGGCTTTCACTCTGGGTCTTCATCCCTCCCTACAGGATTCCAAGAGCCTCATCCTACCATCACCCCCAAAAGGGTCGAATCAGAGCCGGGGTTCCTTCAGTGTCATGACCCTTACCTGCTAACAAGATGTCTATGGGGTTACTGGTCTCTGACCATAAGGAGGTGAAATTGTGTCTCCCAAAGCAGCAATACCAGCTCCCATGGGACTCACTCACAGGGTCCAGGGGGAAGTTGGCCTGAGAGATCCCGGCCTGGGATTGGTGGCCAGGGTGCTGGCGGAAGTTCTGGCTCTTCTCCTTGTACAGAGCAAAGGTGTCATACTCATCCTTAGAGTGACACTGCAGGGTAGGGGACTGTCCTGGGGTCACAATCAGGCTCTGTGGACTCAGCAGGGAGGGTCTTCTAGATTTACCTGCAGGGACAGGGGTCAGGGTATTACTATCCTGTCTTGGAATTACTGTCCCCCAAGCTTCTGTGTCTGTGCTTCAGACTCCCATGCTCCTTCACCCATGATGTGTACCTGGGGCTTCCATCTGAGCACAGACCCTAAGAATCTGATATATCTGAAAACCTAAATGGACCAGGATGAGCCTCACCTAAGAACAGGAGCTGTAGAGGGTCGCTGGGGTCAGACCAGTGCTGGGGTGTGTGTGAGAAAAGGCCATATCACCGGATGGACCACCTGTGGCGGAGGGGCCCAGGGCCAATACGGAACAGGGCCTGGTGCTGCCCACTGAGGAGTCTTTGTGAGTCAAGTTTCCAGTGGGTCTCAGGGTCTCCCTCCTGAGTCAGGACGAATGTATTGAATCCACGATCTGAGCTACACATGAGGGTCACAGTCTCCCCTGAGGCCACAACAGGACTTGGAGAGACTGAGAGAGATGGTTTGTGGTCAAGGCCTAAGAGGGGAAAGGGGTTACAGGGTCACTCTCACACCTTGAGGGCAGAACTCTCCCTCTCCTGCCAGGTGAGGGCAGTACCAGTACCTGTTAGTGAACCAGAGTGTCAAGGAATGTGGAGCTATTGAACTGTGTTTATTACAGAGAATGCTGGTTTATTAGAAGAGGTGAACATGTCACAAAGTGGAAAGGTAGTTATTAGTCAAAATCCCAAAATGGTATCAGACAACACCAACAACAGGTGATATGGGCACCAGTCAATATCAAAATGGGGAATGCAGACATCAAGTCAACACCACCAAGAAGGGCGGTGGAACTTCCCTATTTAAGAACAAAAGCACCAGACTGTGCCCTGCAATTGGACCTGGAATTCTCCAACTACAGTTGGTACAGACAAGGTACACTGGCCATGGCTCATGCACTTCTAGGACTTGCTGGTTCAGAAGTGGGTGTCTGGTCTTGTCACATGAGCATGCACTGTCTGTCCCTTGTTCACCTGCAGCTGGTCCTTCTCAGTGTCTCCTCTGACTGTGCCAAGCCTCCAACAACAGAATCCCAAGGACCAGCAGGATGAAGCCTGCCATGCCGAACCTGATGAGATTCTCCACTGTGTAATCTCTGGTGGCTGCGACAGGAGGACCTAGAGGTGATAGTGACAGGATGACCAAATTTCCCAAGACCTCTCCTCTGCATTGCCCCATCAAGGAGCCACTCCCTAACTGTGGAAGGTGTTGGGCTTACACCTATATGCCCTGGGTTCAATTACCAGTACCATATATGGTCTCCCGGCACTACCAGGAGTAGACCCTGTGCACAGCCAGGTATGCCAGAAATAAGAAAGGATTAAAAGATGGAAAGAGAGAGAATGAAAGGTGGAGATGGAGGAGAAACAAAGGGGGAGCGAGAGAGATAAACTAAGAGCACTTCAGTGGTGTCTGTTCTTTCTGGGTTATGACTGTATGGCTGATGGTGGGGTGATGGACTCTGGGTCCATGGTTGGAGTAAAGTTAGGGTCCAATTATGATTTCAATTTATAGTCTATGGATAGGATGGACTTTGTATTATTCCCTGACAAAGACAGTATTTTGGACTTGGAACCACACCTGGCTTTCTCAGGGCTTACTTCGGGCTCTGCTTGGGTCATTCACACATATATGGGTGTTAGGAATAGAACTGAGAGTCCTTGCCACTGTTCAGTCACTCCTACCCTGTCACTGTGTCTGATCCCAGCAAGCATCTTGCTCTCTGTGAATCCCTGAGTGTCCAATGCCCCACCTTATTGCACTCTGCCTGTCCATGAGTACATGGTTTCATTGAGCTTTTGTGCACTCAGCAGGAAGCTTCACCTGCAGAAGGTCCTGGTGTGGGATATATGGAGGAGATGCCAGGGACATTCGGGGGTGAGATTTCAGAGCTGGGTTCCCATATTTCCAGACTTCACCCTATCATAAGTTCAGCTGCCCCTCAAGTCACTCAGTCAAGCAGAATTGTATTTATGCCCAATTTTTGTAGATTTTGGGTCAGACCTGGCAATACTCAAGGGCTCATTCCTAGCTCTGCACTCAGGAATCTCACTTGGTGGGAAAAGATTATGATTAACTGGGAATTGAACTGAGCTCAGGTGCACGCAAGAGATGTTCTACCTAATTTTAGGCTAGAGGCAAGAACACCTGAGCTGTGTTCTATGAGTTCAGACCCTGCTCTGGAGGTCAGGATTCAGTCCATCCTGAGCCTCAACACTCTATGGCTCAGAGCACAGGGGAGCCCCACTCTACCCCCTTGAACCTCGATTCCTCTATGTCCCATTAAGAGAGCTTGTGTTTCTGTGTAATCCTAGAGTTCCCACATGGGTGACAGCATTGACACTCTGACAGGGATGAGCCCGCTGTCCATATGTCAGGCCCAGGGATGGGTCAGTCACGAATGGTTTCAGCATCTCCTTGTTTCACATCCCACACCCTCTTCTCTGGATCCACAAATTTCCCCTATTACTGTCCAGAACATACAGACACGGCCTGAGATGACCATGCCGAGGGGACAATGGCAGGTATCACCTGGATTTGCAAATGAGCACTGGAGTATGACAGCTGATAAAGGCTGTTGTTTTTGGAGTTGTAGCACCTGTAGTTTGCCACCATGGGATGAGGCCAAAGGGTGGAAGATTTGTTCCAGGGTCAGACCATCTGCAAGCCCTACTCTGATAGAGATTTGAGATACCTGGGCCCAGAGTAACCTGGAGTGAAGGACACGGGGTGGAGCTTGTCACCTGGCTTCAGAGGCAGGGTGGCTGCATTCCTGTTCCCATAGGTCCCTGGAAAACCTCAAAGAAACCTGCAGGGTGCCTGCCCAGTCCTCATCTTCTTGTAACTCCCTGGGCTTAGCACTTCCTTGTCACCCCCCTTATCCTTCCTGTATCCCTCCTCAGCACCTCCCTGGTTCACAATTTTAAGTTTTCCCTGGATGCTGCCCCAGAGACTCACCCACATCAGCCATGGATATTGTTGTGCTATCCCCAGAGGGTTCTGGAAAACAATGCAAAAGGGGTTGGTTGAGTCAAAGACCTCTGTTTCCTCTTCTGGAACAGCCCACCCAGCACTTTAGCTTGCCTGAAAGTGGTAGTGATGGCAGAATCTGATGGGAAACCCCCACTGACCATTCAAGACCCCTCTCACATTATACCAAAGCATCAGGGGACAAGGCCTTGAGCTGAGCATGAGGGAGGGGACAGAGTTGGGTCTCACCTGAAACCCAGAGCTGCAGAGGGGCGCTGGGGTGTGACAGCCTGTAGGGGCTGATGCTATGGGAACTGTAGCACCTGTAGGTGCCATTGTGTGCTAAGGTCACAGGGTGGAAGGAGAACTGGGCCTGGGTTATTTCCTCTGTAATATCCATTTTGGCACGCAGTGGGGGTTGAACTGCCCCCTCCTTGGTCAGCAGGAAAGTGTCCCTCCAGCCTCTGGACAGACACAGCAGCGTCACATTGTCTCCTGGGGACACCGAGTGGCCGGGCTCCACAGAGAGGACTGGAATGTAGGGGAGCTGACCTAGGAGACAAAGGGGTTAGGGAACCTGGGTCACACCTGAGTCCCAGGGACTCTCTCTAGACTCCTCACTCTGTGTCTTTGTCTCTCTCTATGAGGGTCTCAAAAGCCTTATCCTACCATCAGACCCAACAGGGCCTGATCAGAGTTGGGGTTTCTACAGTGTAGTGATCCCTTACTTGCTACCAGGATGTCCACTGTATCACTGGTCTCTGACCATAGGGAGGTGAAATTGTGTCTCCCAAAGCAGCGATACCGGCCCCCAGGGAAGGCGCTTATAGGGCCCAGGGAGAAGTTGGCCTGAGAGAACCCGGCCTGCAGTTGGTAGCCAGGTTGCTGGAGGATATCCTGGCTCTCCTCCTTGTATAGAACAAAGGTGTCATAGGCATCTTTAGAGAGACACTGCAGGGTCAGGTTCTGTCCTCGGGTCACAACTGGGCTCTGCGGGCTCAGCAGGGAGGGTCTTCTAGATGCACCTGCATGGACAAGGGACATCAGGTCTGTACTTCAACTCTCTGTCCTGTCTTGGTGTCACCATCCCCCAAACCTTTGTGTCTGTGCTCTAGACCCCCATACTCCCCCACCCGCCCCATTCACATGGGGCTTCCTTCTGACCACAAACCCCAAGAATCTGATATAGCTGAAAAACTGATGGAACAGGATGAGCCTCACCTGAGACCAAGAGCTGCAACGGGTCGCTGGGGTGAGACCACCGCTGGGGTGTTTGTGAGAAAAGGCCGTAACACCAGATGGACCACCTATGGCGGAAGGGACTGGGACCAATACGAAACAGAGCCTGGCGCTGCCCACTGGGGACTTGTTGTGAGCCAAGTTTCCAGGTGCTCTCAGGGTCTCCCTTCTGAGTCAGGACGAATGTGTCAAATCCTCGCTCTGAGCCACACTGGAGGGTCACGGTCTCCCCTGAAGCCACAACAGGGCTTGGAAAGACTGAGAGGGATGGCTTGCTGTCGAGGCCTGAGAGGGACAAGGGGTCACAGGGTCACCCTCACACCTTCAGGGCAGAATTCTCCTTCTGCTGTCAGGTGAGGGCAGTACCTGCGCCTGGGTGAGTCTAACCTGTGACCACCAGCTCCAGGAGATCACTGATCTCTGACAAGCCAGTTGGGCTGAGATAGGAACAGTGATAAGTCCCTGCATGTACTTCTGTGATGCAGGGGACAAAAAACTTGGCCTTGTCCCCTGGCTCCAGTGGTAGCTGCATATCCCATTGTGATGAGCTTTCTGTTTTATTCAGAAGGAACTTCTTGGCCCCAAATGTCCCCCGACACCAGAGGGTCACGGGGCTCCCCCAGGGAACTAACATCCCTGGCTCAGCCCAGAGGGTGGGTTTGGGGACGATCCCTGAAAGAAAGCAAAGGTTTGTCACAGACATGCCCCAATCCCAGTTCTGTTGCCAGACCCCCACATCTCCCACCTGCATCCCAACCCTGCTGTTCCCTGTATCAACTGTGGGCTCTGCCATTGGAGCCCTGGGACCTGGGATCACACTCACCAGCCTGCACAGGGTCCCAGGTACCCACACTCAACCCTAAAGAAAGAGAGAGACCTAGTAAGAGTCTGTCCTGAGTCCTGAGGGAGCCTTCTCCTAGGACCCCCTGAGTCCCAAGACCCCCAAGGCTCACCCAGGCAAAGCAGATTCATGAGGGGGGTCATGGCATTTCCTTCTGTCCCAGCAATGCTTTGGTAGAACTTGGTGCCCACAGGACAGATACGGAGTGTGTCCCTGGGCTGGTCCTCTTGGTCACAGGGTGTCACGTCAGAGCCTCAGGCATGGAAACTACCTTTCTGGAACCAAAATCTATTTCAGGGGAGCAGCTGAGATGCGACCTCCCCGAGTTGCTGCTTCCAGTAACGGTATGGACCTGACCTTTCCAACACCCTATTGCATTCCCCTTCTTGACATTAGCTCTCTGGGGCCTACCTTAGTTAGGGTTTCTGATAGCAACATGTGCTTTTGAAAAAATGGGAAGCCCTATGTGAACCCAATGATTGGATAGAAGTGCAGGAAACACCCCATTACCACCACTTCCTTTTCCTTCCCTATACCTCCCTGGATCCCCACCCACAGGACTGCATCCCCAGTCTTGTCACTGTCCTGCTGCATTTGGGGACCTTTAGCAGGCAGGGGCATTCATTGACAAGTCCCTGTGGCCCCAATGCAGGGATGATCAGTCCTGACTTACTCTGAGCCTCAATTTTCCCCAAAGATTCTGGTGTCTTGACCCCCCTCCTCACTGTGGGGTGACTTGCAGAAGTGGGTGGTTTCTGAGCAGCAGCAGGAGTTGGTGGTGCACAGGAAGGAAATGGGTCTGACTCACCAATGGTGACCTTCCTTCTGTCATTGACCAACATCACTTACCTTTTGACCAACATGAACCTTGCACTCCCTTGAAATGCAGGACCCAAAACTCATACTCCCCAGTAGGGGCTAAGTTGTTATAGAACCTGGCTCAGGGTTGCACTCTGGGACCCTCATCCTGGCCTCCAAAAGCTGGTGCACCATGGGGACAGGAAAGGAACCAGCATATCATCACAAATCTCTTGTCCTAGCTTATCCCTGACTCTGCCAGCCTCACAGACCCTAGGGCCTCATTCAGCCCCTTGCACATGAGGGGCGAGGGGACCCTTCCCTGTGAGACACAGATGAGGACTCTGGACATGGGGGTTAGAGCCCCCATGTAGCCAAGTCCGAGGTCTCTCCAGAAAGTCTTTGTGGGAGTAGAGGCTTCTAGCAGGACAGTCCCAGAAAGGGTCTGGTCCTACACAGGTCCCCCATGTCCTGACTGTCTTTTTCCATCGCATGGAGAGATTTATCAGGAGAGTGAGTAATATTGAACTTTAGTATCAAAGTATTAGAAGCAAGAGACAGAACACAGGCTGAATTAAAAACATCTGTGCATATGTGTTTTCACTCATGTGTGTCTATATGATTTCCTTGGTAATATTGCAGTGGTCAGGGATGACTCCTGGTTGTATGCTCACTCCTGCAGTCTTGGGGTTTCCAATGTGTTGCTGAGACTGTACTTGGTGTCCTGCGTATATGTCCAGATTCCCCTAAAACTTTGCCCTCTGGTCAGTATTTTCTTGTTCATGATACCTATTAATTCTCATTACCTACTCCTGCAGCCTGTCAAGAACTGACTTTGGTCCACTCACAAAAATACCCAAATGTCAGAGATTGGGTAAGGAGCTGCTCTTTGATGGGCTTCTGCCCTGCTTTGAGGCCAGGTGCTATGTAGGAAAGGGAACCCCCAAAGCATGGAAGTTCTTGAGCTGTAGTACAGCCTACAGAGAGGATGTGGAGAGCGACCCTATCACTGATGAGGCTCTCATGGATCCTCATGGGGGATGCTCCAAGAACAAAGCCCAGGAAAGGGGCTCAGAAGGCCATTATCTTCAAAAATGGCCCCATTAATAGTAGGATCCTGTTTGATAGAAAGTACATGTTGGGAAATGTGAGTATGTTTGGGGAGCATCCCTGTAAACTCAACTTGGAACAAAGATGCAGCACACACATCTGTTCCAGCCCCACAGTCTGCTCACATATGCTTCTGCATATCCCCCCTGAAATGAAACTTTCCTGCTTTTATTTGAATGTATTGTGGATTTCTCCCCCTTTGGACAAGCCTGAACATTGTCCTCTGTGTTTTTTAGTCATGTGCAGAATAAACCTGTTTCCTTCTCTACTCATCTCTACTGAAATTCTTTTCTGTGCTGAAGTTAAAGGAGCCAAAAGGCCTGGGTCATTCTATGGTGGAATTTCTGGTGAACATTCTTGGACTCTGGAGGCAGAAATAAGCTTTGCTGAGTCAAGAGAAGCCTCACAACCACACTTCAGAGCAGAGTCTTGGTGAGGTGGGTTTAAGGTGCTGAGGCCCATCCAATTACAGACAACAGGGAATGGGGTCTTCAGTTTACCAAGACAAGGGTTCACTGCAAGCATTGGGACAGCCCAGGAGATTCCAGCCCCTGAACTTCCTGGGTCAGTCTATATGTCTAAGACTGAGGGTATCAGGTTGGATCTACTTTGTTCTGGAGTGAAATGTGCATGAGGATCATGTGGCCCATCCCCATGAAGGCTCATCTGTTTCAATATCAGCAGATGCCCATGGTCATTGAGGTGGGGGAACCTGAGGAAGGGCAATGGTGTGTGTGTGTGTGTGTGTGTGTGTGTGTGTGTGTGTGTGACAACGGGGGAAGCCTTGATGGAGGAAATGGAATGTGGCCATTGTAGACTAGTAACCTCAGGGTCCCTCAGGTTCCCTGAGAATTTTTCTGGATCCTACAATCTCAGACTCCCTCTGCTTTGTTCAAACTCACTCACGAACTGTAAGGCTCCTCAGATTTTTCACACTACCTCAAGATCTCTCAGGATCCCTCAAGCTCCTTAGACTACCTTACATTTACATCCAAAGTAGAAGAACATCAGGAACGTGAGAACCCTATTGGACATCAGGTGTGGTAAACGTATATAAAAGACAAAGGATACCCAATTCTTCAAACCACACTTAGGGAAGAACATCCAAATATAGAATTTCATACAATCTAGAATTTCACAAAATATGGAGGCAATCAAATGAATCTTATCATCTGTAACAACAGAAAATAATGTGCTCAGAGTCTTTCTGTAAGATATAGTTGAGGAACCATTTATAAAATTGGAATATTGAGGATAATTTGTTGAGTATATAAAAGGTCTGGAAACATTGGGGTCCAGAGAGAACAGGGGAGGAGCCCTGTGTTCACATTAGTTCCTGGAAGAAGGAGGAGGATGTGGTTGGGCTGGATGAATGAGTAGAAAGAACCACAGGTTCTCAGGTGCAAGAGTAGAGAATTAATCCTTAAGCCTTGACATTTCAAGTCCAGTGAAGGATCCAATTGGAGTTGACCATGAAGAGGAAAATACCAACATGGGAGGGAACCTCAGTTGTTCTCTTGAAGATCAAGTGGGCTTGTTCACTGGCCTCATGTGTATCTCCTGAAGGAGAAAAAAGGCTCAGGCAGAGGCTCATAAAAGCCATTTCGTGCATAGGAGACACAGGGCATATGAGCTTGTGTTGGTCTATATCTCCCCTATAAACTCATTGTGGGTCTCACTGTCCTAAGTAATGAGAAAGCTTAGCAACCAAAGTATATTTCCTCTTTGTGGGACTTGAGAAAGTGTTTTCATGTACCACAACAAAAGGGAAACTAACATGAGATATTTCTGGCACTTGGGGCTATGAGATTTTCTCTTTCAGATCACAAAGGAGTTATGGGAGAATGAAAGTGAGGACATTGGTGGCAGAAAGTTGCACTGGTGAAGCGAAGTGAATTTTATGACTGAAACCCAATTCAATACCTGTTTGCAACTATGGTGTTAAAATAAATAAATTAATAATTATTAAAATAACAACAATAAGAGGTCTATTAGTACAAAGGGTTAAGGTCCTGGATTTTGCACATGCTGACTGTGTTTTGACTTTGGGTTCTCTAAACCCTGCCAGAAGAAACTCCTGAACACAGCTGATTGTGATGTGAAAAAAATCAGCAAAGAACCTATCTAAAATGTAATTCCAAATAAAGAAGATACAAATATTCCCATAAAAATATAAATTATGAAAGCAGTGGTGACAAGCAACAATTTCATAAGAAATCTTGGAAAATGAAACATTTGCTACTGCATGTACACATACTTCATATTGAACAACACCAAATCAATTTCTGTTTTAGAAATAAATCATA